>JAFBJQ010000652.1:89465-103616 GCA_016785345.1 Trinectes maculatus
AACACACACACACACACACACACACACACACACACACACACACACAGAAACGGTTCGAGTTTATATGGGGGGCTCGTGCTGGATGAATCACGGCGACACACACGTGCGTCTGAGGCGAGAGCGTCATCAGCCTGACCCAGGATCCGCCGTTCGAGACCCGGCGTGGCTGTCGCTGCGTAACGGGCCGAGTGGAGCGTCAGGCTGGGTCTGGATCCCCCCCCCCCCCCCCCCGCCCCCCCCCCCCCCCCCCCCCCCCCGCCCCCAGAACCGGACCGATCCGTCAGCTGAGACGCGGCGCAGGATGCTGATGTCACACAATGGCAACACACTGTCACCCACCTTTGTCATGTCGGAGCTGCGGTTGTGATACGACGCTGGCGGTGATTTCACCCCCCCGAACGGACTCCGTGTCCCGGTCACAGACGCCTCCTCCTCCCCCTCTCCTCCGCCTCCTCCTCCTCGCCTCCTCCCCCGCGCCGCCGCTCGGCCCGTTCGCCTGGTGCCGGTGCCGGTGCCGGTCGGTGACGGTTCAGGTGTGGCGGTCGATCCGCCGTGTGTCTGCCAGGGACGGCTGCTCGAGACTCAACAGCTCCTCGTGCGACCACACGAGAGAGACTCTCTCTCTCTCTCTCTCTCTCTCTCTCTCTCTCTCTCTCTCTCTCTCTCTCTCCATCCCAGTAGCCAATGCGCGCCCGTCCGAGTCTGTGATGCTGCGTTTGGCACGCGCGCACAGAGCGAGTCACACATGAACTGTCCCAGCGGAAACTCCCCCCATATGATTCACACAGCAGTTGTGCGCGTGTGTCTGCAGACGTGAAGCGGGACATGGTGCGTGGCACTGCTCCTTTATCCCGCTGTCCCTTCATCTGTCCATGTCCAGCAGCACGAGGCTCATGGAGCGCGAGACCTGAGGGGTCTGGGTACGTCCAGGAGCTGGACACCCCTCATGCATTAGTCCTCACTGTCCTCACTGTCCACACTGTCCTCACTGTCCTCACTGTCCTCGCTGTGCACACTGTCCTCGCTGTCCTCACTGTCCTCACTGTCCACGCTGTCCTCACTGGCCACACTGTCCTCACTGTCCTCATTGTCCACACTGTCCTCACTGTCCACACTGTCCACACTGTCCTCATTGTCCTCGCTGTCCACACTGTCCTCGCTGTCCTCACTGTCCACACTGTCCACACTGTCCACGCTGTCCACGCTGTCCTCACTGTCCTCGCTGTCCACACTGTCCTCGCTGTCCTCACTGTCCTCGCTGTCCTCGCTGTCCTCACTGTCCTCGCTGTCCACACTGTCCTCGCTGTCCTCACTGTCCTCACTGTCCTCGCTGTCCTCACTGTCCTCGCTGTCCACACTGTCCTCGCTGTCAGAACCTGCCAAAGCCAGTGTCAAAAGAACCCAACGCTGGCTGACAGTAAGACACCATCCATCCATCCGTCCGTCCATCCATCCATCCATCCATCCATCCATCCATCCATCCATCTATCCATCCATCAACCTCTGCCAAATCTGTGGCTCTATAACAACAACAGCATCACCTGACTTCCCTCCACAGTCTATCTGTCTGCCGCAGACTAATTGGAGTCACGCGGCTGCGTCACACAAAGTAAACACATTTTGGCGAAGCGATGCTGATGCTGTTGACCATCTCCAGGCAACGGGCTCGTAAACACTTAAACACAGTTCTGCAGGGAAAATAACTTCTGAGGTCACCGGGGTCATCACGTTTTGAGGAACATGACGGCAGAGTTTGACTCAGACTGCAACCAGAGGGGAAAAGTTCACGTTGGTCTCTCTCCTGTTGGCGTGATATGAAAATGCTGGCATGGCCCTTTAAAGGCTTCAGGCAGACTGGCAGCCGAACCATGTTAAAAATATGTCCCTGGTTCAAGTTGCAGCTTTGTTGGATTTAGTCGCCTGTATCTCGCTCCTTACTGCCATTGAGCAGATATACAAAATACACACACACACACACACACACATATATATATATACATATTCCGGAAAAGAAGAAACTCCTCTGAGCCTTTATCTCCCCTGCTGCATTCCCCTCATTTACATTTACACTGACCATAAAATATCAATGTGACCCCTGTTTATGCAGCGTTGTGTCTTGTGTTTGTTTGCAAAGTGACTTATTCCTACTTTGCAGAAAGTTTTAAAAGACTTTGCTGAACTTTGTGGTCGTTTTAGTTTTCAATTTATTTCTTACTCCTTAGAATAAAATTCCTTTGCTCTCGGGATTTTACGTTCCTTTACACTTGCATTGCATCTTCTTTTTTTTCCCCCTCCTGGATACTGTCGCTAGGTTTGAGTAATGAACCGGTTTCAGGGCATGCAATGATTTAATGAGGTTTTGTGTGTGGTACCCACACACCAGCATATTGTCCACATAGGGTCATTACCCTGGGGGGGAACAGGAGACTTTGATTGGGCGACGCTGTCTCTTCTTCCTATTGATCCTCTTTGTAATGAGCTGTATAGTTGGTCCGTAGCTTGTTAAACAGCCTGCCAGCAGTATTATTCATTGTTTTAAGCTCGTTTGTGCGTCAGCATTAATACATGACACGTCTTTGCTGAGTGGACACAATTTGTCAGGGGCCTGGTTTGGGACTGATTGGTTGCGGTCTTTTTTGTTTTTGTTAATTGGAAACAGGTGACAAAGTACGAGTTGTTTTGTTCCGTCAAAGACAACAACTGCACAGGTACACTTCGTTAGAGTAATTAATATTTGTTTTAGTCATTTGCATGAATTTTTGGTTTGTTTTTTCTGTGACACTGTGTGCAGGCGGCCACAGGGCTGTGCATCATACACAGACGTATACAGTATAAATAAACTGAAGGTGCTGTCCAGGATGTTAGTCAGCACAACACACTTTATCATATTGACTTTCTATACGTGACACACACACACTTCCATTGTTATTCCCTGCATTGCGATTCAGGCAGGGACACACATTCATCACTCCGTCTCGGGCCTTTCTTCTGAACATGCCAGGAAAGTGGAGGGAAAGAGGACCCCCCCCCCTTTCTCTTAACCTACTTCCTGAAGACATGGTGGAGGAGAGACAGGGATGCAGAGAGACAGGAGACAGACAGAGATGAATCGTGCCCCACAGCTAGAGAGAGAGAGAGAGAGACTCCTCTGCTGTACTACACTTTTACACATGGTGTGTTGGAAAGACACACAACATAAGGACACAACTGCCTCACCACACACACACAACTCTCTCTCATCAGTCTCTCATCACATTAACTCGATCTCTGCACCTTATGAGTTTATGAGTGTTTTTCAGAGAACATCAAGTCACGACACCTCATCTTCTGTATTTTTCCCCGCAGACTGAAACGAAGTGAAACCAGGACGGAGTCCCAGACCCTGGCCCCCCGTTCCGTGTGTGGGTGCCCGCCCCCGACACGCTCGGCTTCACCCTCCATTTGAACTGTCAGGGTGCACTCACACTGTGACATTACTCTGACCTCCGTGGGGGCCCTCACACCACTAACAGGCCCCGGCCCTCCTCCTCTCTGGAGCCGAATCGTTTCAGCATCATTAGGTTGTGGATGGGGTCGCAGGTGAAGCACGGTCGGGGTTGGTTTGAGTCCCTCTGGCATCAGCTGGACTGAAATGTACACATTTCTGGCTGTTTGGCTACGTGTACCCTATATTTATATGACAATGTCTAGATCTGAGTTCTTTTCTTTTCTTTCTTACGTTTTCCTCCTCTCGCACTGATTAACACTGTTAGCTCCCGCCGTGCTCTTGTTTCACTGCGCTTTGCGTGTCTGTGCGGGACAATGTGTCGTTGTCGCTCTATAAATAACATTGTGTTTGCCTTGCGCCGGCCGACGGAACGAGAGCTGCTTCACCTTCATGAAGGTTTTAATAAGGAAATATGCCAGAGTCCAGGTCGGTGCTGCTGCAGGGGGGGTGGGGGGTTGGGGGTGGGGGGTAGGAGCAGTGGTTGAGTGGGGGATAGTGCCTCATTTAGTACAGATAAAACCCCTACTGTTTCAAACAGGCCTGTCAACACTTCCTTTCAGCACTGCCTCTCCAAACACACACACACTCCTCTTTGCCAGCCTCTGTCTCCTTACTGTCTTTTCTCATTTTCCTATATATATATATATATATATATATATATATATATATATATATATGTGTGTGTGTGTGTGTGTGTGTGTATACAGTATGCTGATGATATCCATCCTCCCTCTGGCTCAGGTGTCACCGCAGCCCCTCCGTCCTCCTCTCCTTTCACAGGAGCAGCTCAGTTGTTCAACAGAAGGTCAGGGAGTTCCGACAGTTTCCCATGTCCAGAATAAACTGAGTGCTGGGAGAAGGGGAAAAAAAACCCTCAGCGCACACAGGTACTGCTTATGTGTCTTGAGCCTGGTGCACAGTGGCTCAGCCCTCTTAAACCCTGTGGTCATATTACTAAGGTCAAAGGTCACAGCCAATGAGCCTCCAGATACAGGGGGAGCTCTGTTCTGCCCGGGCTGCCCCTCGGCTCTCGGCTGTGTAAAACATCGGCCTCTCGTTGTTGTTTTGATGTAGCGGCAGCCATGTTTCTGCATCAACACCCACAGTGGACGAATGAGCTCGAGCGGGAATGTGTCCCATCCAGTTTAGCTGGGACAGGTTTGATTTGATTTTTCAACTTGTGATCCAGATTTTACATCACATGAGCTAGGACGAGGACACACACACACACACACACACACATATACACACAGTGGTCTCCTCTGAGCCTCTAAGAACCTGGGAAGCAGTCATCAGCTTAGTGATGGTGTCCTAATGCAAAACACTACGCTTTAATCTGCAGGACGATTCTGTAACAATAATCTATACACATTAGGAAATTAAACCAGAGGCCACAACATACTGCAGGGGGCAGTCACCACTCCTGCCCATCAACCTTGGCCATTGTCCATGGTCGTTTAGCTTTATCCATATATACTGCAATCTTCTGTGTCCATGTAACTCCCTCCTCCGACCTGATTAATACCATTAAAGGCGATTATTGTATTGTGTCTTTGTGCATATTCACCTGCAGGGGCTCAGCATGATTTAAGCCCACATTCAATCACTGATGAACCGAGGCTGCAGCTGATCCCTATTCTGCTACGGCATGTGAATCAGCTATAATATATAAATAAGCCTGATGCTATTTAAATACCTTCTTTAGCATTTAAGAGTTGTGTATGATTTTGTTAAAGATTTAAAAAACAAAAACAGTGGGGAATGTGAATATTTAATTATTATTTTCCTTTTACTCATTTTCAATATTTTAGAAATGTAATTACATATTAGTTTGTAGATTCACGTGAAA
Source organism: Trinectes maculatus (assembly GCA_016785345.1). NCBI lineage: Eukaryota > Metazoa > Chordata > Actinopteri > Pleuronectiformes > Achiridae > Trinectes > Trinectes maculatus. The sequence continues at coordinate 94,802 of JAFBJQ010000652.1, forward strand.
TACACAATTATACAATTATACACTAAAAAATATATGTGTGTGTGTGTGTGTATGTGTGTGTGTGTGTGTGTGTGTATTAAACAATAAAGAAAAACACATTTTTAATTCCTGAGCCGCAGTGGCAGCTATTCGACACATGGGGGCGGTAACGCGCTCTAGCGTCACTGTGACCTCACAAACATGGCCGCGGCCGTAACCTGGAGGAAATGGTTCATTTCCGCGTCTGGAAAAGTGGGAAGTTGTGTGTTTTCTGCCGTTTTTGTGTCACAGGCGGCCACGTGCGGAAACAAAATGGACTCGGAGAGACCGACAAAGGTATGACAGGCGTTTTTAAACACAGCAACAGCGTGTAAACAAAAACACACCACATACAGAATAAACTGTGCTGTTATTATTACAGTGTAGCTGCAGGCTAACGCGATTAGCTACAGGTTAAAGTGCAGATACAGAGTTATGTGATTCATCTGCAGGTGTTTGTGTGTGTGTGTGTGTGTGTTGTTTCCTCCACAGCTGGAGTTTGCGGTGCAGATGACGTGTGACAGCTGTGCAGAGAAAGTCAGAGCTGCTCTGGAGGGACAACCAGGTGACATAACCGCCATTATGTCATTATTTATATGTGTACATAAAGAGCTGTTTTCTGCAGTGTGGCTCAGCAGATAGAGCAAACAGTTATCTGCCACTTATACAGGTGCATCTCAATAATGACTAACTAACTAATGCTAAAACTCAAAGATATTGAATGAATAAAGTCATAAGTCTGAGTAAAGCGGCAGATGATCATAATGTTTGTTTGTGTTTACAGGAGTGAAGTCTGTCAGTGTTGATGTGAGCAGGGAGGCAGTGTTGGTGGAATCAGCTCTGACCAGTGCTGTGGTGCAGGCTCTGATAGAAAGCACAGGACGCAGAGCGGTGCTCAAAGGCATCGGAGCATCAGAGGGCGGTGAGAAACGACAAGGAATGAGACAAAACTAAAAATAACTGGATTGTAGTATGTTTGAAGATGACTATTAATGTATTTAAATGATCTTTTTCTGCCTTTCCTGACAGATCTGGGTGCAGCCGTGGCCATGTTGGCTGGTTTAGGAAGGGTCCAGGGCGTGGTGCGTTTCCTGCAGTTGTCGGAGGAGCGTTGCTTGATTGACGGGACCATCGATGGGTTGGAGCCTGGACTCCATGGCCTCCATGTGCACACTCTGGGGGACCTCACACAGGACTGCAGAAGGTAGGTATAATGCACTGGGCATTATAAGAGCTTAAGGAGGTAAAAACATGCTGTTCGACATGAAAAATGAGCTTTTAGCCGTTTGCTCCATCGCTCCATCTCCTTCTCGTTTAAGAGTTGACGCACTGAAGGCAGCAATGCAGATAATTTTCTTATTTTTTGCAGTTGCGGAGAACACTACAACCCCTTTGGAAAACAACACGGTGGTCCAGGGGACTCTGAAAGGGTATGGTCATATCAGTTCCTCAGAGAGCTATAGAAAAAACATTCCATTTAATTGCTAATGTTGGAGACTATGGCTTTGTGTTTTTTTTTTGTTTGTTTGGTGTGCGTCGTCTGATTGTGTGTAATTCTCACATCTACTGTACAGCATGTTGGAGATCTGGGAAATGTTGTCGCTGGACCAGATGGCAGAGCCTCATTTAGGCTAGAAGACAGTCAGCTAAAGGTAACACACACACTCATAGTACTTATACATATAAGTACATATTGTATATATTGTAAATTGAGCATGTTGGCAATTTAGTTGTCTTATATCAACACCTAATTTCCAGGTATGGGATGTGATTGGCCGATCATTGGTAGTGGATTCAGGGGAGGACGACCTGGGTCGGGGCAGTCACCCTCTCTCCAAACAGACTGGAAACTCTGGGGAAAGGTTGGTGGTTCGTGATCCATCTCTGTGTTCTGTGGTCTGTGCCTTTCACTGTCTTTAGGATTTTTCCGTCTCGTCTCTCCTTTACAGGCTGGCTTGTGGGATCATCGCCCGGTCTGCCGGCCTTTTCCAAAATCCCAAACAGATATGTGCCTGTGACGGGGTCACCCTGTGGGAGGAGAGAGACCGGCCGATAGCTGGGAAAGGACGAAGCAAGGCCAGTGCAGAGACACCCGCGGCACATCTGTGAACCTCATGGCTCGGACCCTTAATGCCACTGTGAACAGCGAGGTCGTCTCAGGAGCTCAGAGCAGGACGTCGGAGCACAAAGGAACATGTTTCCATAGACAATCAAAGAAAAAAGGCCTGATTTCCTTGAAATCTTCCTTTGTGATAAAAACCTGCAGTTGCAGTTGCAACCTATGAGGGATTTAAATGCACTTAACCACATTAAAACATGATGGGACGCTGCAAAAGTCACCTCTGATTGGCTACAGATCCATTAACACTCTTTAATATTTCTGTAACCAGGTGCCTTTGACACAACTATCTCATCACCATCTATATTGACGTGCTCATAATATTTGAGACATTCATTTTGGCTCCGTCCCGGTAGGGATAAATACACTTCAGTTTGCCAATAAAGTGTCAAAGTTAATTATCCCAGCCTCTTAAAGAGGATAGTATTAAAAAAAAAACAAAAAATTACCAGCTGCTTTCACTGCAGCTTAATTTCCTAAACAAGGGAACGTGTACAGCTGTTGGTTTGTGGAAAATGGTAGCGCATATCTGAAAAATAATAATTTTGTTATATATATATATGTGTGTGTGTGTGTGTGTGTGTGTGTGTGTGTATTAGTTTTTGGACTCACCAAACCCTGTTATTATATTGAATTCTCATATGGAAAAAGGTTGGAAACGTCCACTAGCTGACACTTGTTGCTGATTTATTTAAACACAGAGGGTGTGCTTGAAGCCCATGTCCTTTCCCATTTCTGCAAGAGGACAGTGAAGGCAGCACGAATATGGGGGCTGCAGGTGTATTCCTGAACCACAGGCCAGATACAGTATGTTGGTGATATAAACAAACCGAATGTTTTGATGAATGAATGACTATTAAAAATTGTTGCCGGGCAACTCTCTGCGTCTGCTCATCTGTGTGAATCATCATCATGCACACGAACTCATTTTCACTCATTGTTATGCTGTTGTGTTGCAGTAATGCTGGTGGACTCAGCTGCAGCAGCTGCAGCAGCTGAGTCCTCTCCCCCCCCCCCCCTTTCTGCAGACAGTAGTATGACCGACATACAAACGGAAGCAGACGCTACCATTTTGAACTACAGCACCGCCTAGGTAAGATGGTAGATCCTTTTATTTCATGTGTCTTTCTCCGTCGTGTTGTTGTGTCTGCGGCTGCCGGGAGCGAAGTAAACCCGATTAGCTGTGAATCGCTAACGTTTGCTCTGCGCCAGTTTTAGCGTCGCTCCGTTCGACCGCGTTGTGGCACTCGGTGTTTCACTGTTTTCATTCCCGTGCGGATAAATCAACGCGACTGCGCACGGATGCCTTGTATCGATAGTTATTACGCGTTTATGACGAAAACGGCGAAATCGGCCTTTTTTGAAAAAAGAAAGAAAGATTTGTTTTGGTTTTTATCATTATTTGTTTTCCGGTTTTGGTGGTTGTTGTTTTGTTTTTTTCGTCTCGCGACGCGGGCGGAACCAAACCGAAGCATCCCCCGTTTTGCGCAGGAGACGCAGCGTTTCTCTGAGCGCGTTATTCCCCATCGGCGTCCACTGCTTTGTTTTGTTCGGGGTCTTTTTTTTTCGCCACGTTTTCTTTTTTTTTTTTGATCCGAAGCTCGTGAGAGTGGAAACGTGTTGACTCAGCTTCCTGCTGACTCATCAGAAAAACAGCCCCCCCCCGCTTCAGCTTGATCAACTCACAGTCAATGCAGATATATACATATACATACATACACACACACACACTGTATGTATGTATATATATATATATATATATATATAATTAAAAGTACTATATATGGATTAATACAATGTCTTTTTGTTTCAAAATAATTTTCCTTATCTACATCAACATAAAGCACACCTAACTGCAATGAAATTTGTATTAAATAATAGTGTATGTCATATATACACACACACACACACACACACACACACACACATATACACTGTATGTATACACACACACACACACACACACATACGTACACAGTGTATCTGTATGTAGTGTATCTGTATTGTGTGAGGGAGGAGGTGCAGGTCAGTCTCAGTCTGGAGCAGCTGACTTGAGTCTTAACCAAAAAATAGAAGTGTCATTCTGTGGTGTCATGTTCCACAGTACAATCTGATTTACATCCATACACACACACACACACAAACAGACACACACACGTAGAGGTTATACGGTTGCCGCTGTTGTTGCCGCGTGTGTGAACCGATGCTCTGGCTCACAGGCGCAGACTGAGGGTGACTCATAGCTGTGCAGGTATCTGCTGAGGATCACATCTACATTTCTGTTTGTTTACATATGCGGGGTCGCTCCTGTGCCCTGTTTCTGCTGTTACACCCAATCTGGGTTCTGTCTACCAGCTCACAGGCAAATGTTTGGTATCTAAATAGTCAAATCTGAGTGCTAATGTGTCATTTCACTCACGGGTTTGTGTCATGTAGAGTGTATTTACCTGGCAAACTGCAAATCAAAGCTTCTTCACACATACATACATACACACTCATATCAATGGACTAACGGGAAACTAGACTGAAACTATTATTATTCTTATTATAGTAGTTATACTGTCGAGTTATTTCAAAATTCAAAACGTTTAAATTTAAAAATCGATTTTTTTCTCTAGTTGGGGCTAACGCAGCATCGTCTCTTTCTAAAGTTACTTCACGCTGGAGAAACTGAGCAATACTTTTTAAAGTCGGCACAGACGCTTTCACACGCTGCTCGTCGACACCGAACATGCTGGCTCAGCGATGTTCCTCTGTGCTCACTTCGTTACCACCTCCCTCGTCAGACTCCTATTGAGCCAGAGATGCAGTTTTGCACTCACCCAGTGGTTGTTAGCTCCGTGGCAGCTGGGTTGTCCTCTGATCACAGTCAGACACGTCTCTCCTATCTGTCTCTATCTGTGTCTCTGCAGCACCATGGACAAGAGCCACACAGTGAAGCTCTTCGTGGGCAACCTGGCGTTGGACACCACCCAGGAGGAGCTGTCGGCTATCTTCGAACCCTACGGCCAGGTGGTAAGCTGCAGCGTGCTGCGACAGTTTGCCTTTGTGCACCTGCAGGGCGAGGGCGCAGCAGAGCGTGCCATCCGAGAGCTCAATGGGAGGGAATTTCGAGGTCGGAATCTGGTGGTGGAGGAGTCGAGGGGGAGACCGTTGCATTCCACCAAGGTGTTTGTGGGTAACCTGAGTGGGATGTGCACCACCGAGGATCTCCAGCAGTTGTTCCAGACGTTTGGAAAAGTCCTGGAGTGTGACAAAGTCAAAGGTGAGTGAGGAGCTGGCAAACGGTGTGATTGTTTTATAGTGCGATTCATCCCAACTGGAGCTCAGTAAAAAATAATAGTGGCAGTTGTGTAACAATGATTCTATGCTGAAGGGCAGGGACGAGATTTTATCTTCAACCCTGTCGATAAAATTCAGGTTTATAGAGACGGAACCGAAATGAATTCTGTTCTGAGTCTGACTCTGAGTGCAAAGTTCTCATTGTGCGGTCGAAGATACACTCTTACACACAACACCTGTTGTAAATATAGACGAGGTGTTGTTATGAGGAAGAGCTGTGATTCTAACTGGTTACTCTGTGATCAATAACAACCAGACGTTCCTCTTCCACAGGCTATGCCTTTGTTCACATGGAAAACAAGGAAGACGCTCTTCAGGCCATCGAGGCCCTGCACGGCACCTCGTTCAAGGGACGCCCCCTATCTGTGGAGCTGTCCAAGGTCCAGCCCAGCAAGCAGGCCCCCACAGGGAAAATCCCCTGTGTGAACTGTGGGAAGCAGGGCCATTACGCTGGTGAATGCCCTGTGGGGAAGCCCTCTCTGGAGCAGTACCAGAGTCAGGCTGCGGTCCTGGCCGCCGCCGCCGCCGCAGCTGCCGGGCTGCCTCTGCAGGTCCAGCAAAGTGTGCACAATTCAGTCTACAACACCTCCACGTTCGACCCCACGTACGCGGCTCTCACTGGGATCACCACCGGCACACGAACTGATGGGAATCCGGTGAATCCGGCCGTTTATGGTGCCCTCGCCAGCCAGGTGTACGGTGCCAATGTTGCCAATCAGCTTTATGGTTCGGTGGCCAATCAGGCAGCTCTCACATCCGGTGCCGCCCAGGTGTACAGCTCAATGACCCCCAACATCTACGGCCAGGTGGCTGCGACTCCGGTGGCGGCGGCGGCTGCAGCGGCGGCTGCTGCCTACTCAACGCCAGTTTACACCCCGACCATGGCCAACCCGCAGGTCTACCTGGCCGCTGCTCCCGGGATGGAAATCCCAGCAGCAGCAGCTGCTGCGGTAAACTCCGCCTACACTGTAGCTCCAGCAATTTATGGCACGGCCACACCCGCCTACGCACATATAAGCGCCATGGGAGCAGCGGATCCCACGACAGCCATCTTCGAGGCAGCCAGGCAGGCGCATTACTTTGCCCAAGGCCAGCAGGTGGTTGCCGAGCAGCAGTCCGCGGCGGCCGCAGTGGCTGCGGCAAAGTCCGGCGAGAGGGACCGCAGCCCGCTACGGAGGTCGGCGCCGCTTCTACCAGACCCCGTGATGAAGCCGTTCATGTACCAGAGAGCCAAGCCCCGCCGACCCCTGCTCCCCACCCCAGCTGGCCGAGCAGCTGAGGAGGCCGTCGAGGCCGCAGAGGACCCAATGGCCAGGTATGGTTTCTACCATCGCTTGTTACTCCCCTTTGTGCTGCCCCCTGCTGACCACTAATGCCTCTGCCCTCTCATAGGTACTACGCCGAGTATTACCAGCAGCTGCAGCAGTACCCCCAGTTCCAGTATGCCTACCCACCCCCGAGCACAGTGACAGCCATACCCGGCATGCCGGGAGTGTCGGCCGTGTCAGCGGTGGCCGGCGTACCCGCGATGTCCGCCCAGCCCGTCGCGACGCTGGACGCCCTCAGGCCAGTGGTCCCCACCGCTGCGGCAGTGGCAGCTGCCATGGCTGCGCCCAGGGTGTATGAGCCGCCGTTGCCGCCGCCCACGCGCAAGGAGGCCATCCTCCGCCGCCCCGAACTCTCCCTTCACACGCCTGAGCCCCCCTTCCGATAGTCGCACACAGCTCTCTGCCCCCATCCCTCCCTCTCTGCCCTGAACTCCCACCCCCACATTCTCCTCCTCCACCCCAGACTTGACCACCTTACAGCAGCTGTATATATGTGTGTGTGTGTGTGTGTGTGCGTGAGTGAGGGTGTGTGTGCGTCGGGACGTGGCGCGGGGTGTGAAGCTGGGGGCTCGTGGGTTTATCGAGCTGCTCTATGGGGGAGGGGATCAGCTGACCTTGGTCTTGTTTGTGTACACACACAGTGCAGCCATGACCGGGAGGCTCTCATCTGCTGTACGGGCATTCTCTCTCTCTCTCTCTCTCTCTCTCCCTCTCTCTCTCTCTCTCTCTCTCCACGTCTCACTTTGACTTTCTGTGATCGTGCCAGTCTCACACATGTGCCAGTATTGGACCGACCCGGTCGGTCGGCCTCTCACATGCCTTTATTCCTGCAACCAACTTATGATTTTCCGAGGCCAAATCGATGACAAGAGAGACACTGGCTCCTCCTACAGGCCGGGATGATCAGTCAGGGCAGCTAACTTCACAGCCTTTTTTTTTGCCTTACGTTAACCAGTTTAGATTTGTAATGTAATCGGATGCGGAGTCGGATCAGCACATATTGTGTCGCGGCTGCATTGCATTGTATCCAACAGAATCAAGGTCGATGTGTTTTGGGGCGGGCGTGTGTGCGGGTGTGTGTGGTGTGTGTGTGTGTGTCGAACGTGACGTGGATGCGGTGCGAGTGCGTGAAGGAGACGTGACCTTGCAGCACACAAGCGCAGCAGCTAATTCTGCGCCTTGCAGGAAAAAAACAAAACAGAAAAAACAGAAAACGTGAAGCACATATATATAATAGGTACTGTAATGTATGTTTGGCTCTCTATCTCCTTGACCCCCCCTTTCTGAACCCCCCCCTTCCTCGACCTTTGCTCTGGCGCTGGACGACACTGCCTCACCTCGCTTTCTCTTTCTAACGACAGCTGTCTACCTCTCACAGTAAATGTCAGTCCGTTCTGCTCATCGATTACACACCTCGCAGCCAGCCAGCCGTGCACTTCCTGCTTCATCCTGGCGAAGGCGCCGCAGTACAGACAGGAGCTGGATTCCACTCTGACCTTTTGTAGATCGCATTCCTCCACGTTCAGAGGCCTTTCTTTTTAAGACAGTGTGCGTGTGTGTGTTTTGTTTGATTTTGTGTAGCGTACCAATTCGGGGGGCGCACCCCACCCCCCGAATTGGACAGGAGTCCAATTCGGGGGGGGGGGGGGGGGGGAGGGGGGGGGGGGGGGACGTAACGGTTTGTAGGTGGGGCGAGAGAAACCCACGCGCGACTACTGAATGAGCTGTTTACATAGCGTCCTACGTGATAAGTGGTAATACGTGATAACATGTGCCTATAAGCTTAGCGTGAAGTGCATTAAGTGGAGGAACCTGCCCCCCCCCCCTCCTCTGTGGCTTAGCGTCCAGGAGACTTTTATTTGTTTTGTATCACGCCGTGTATGAAAAAAGCCACAAATTGAGCCTCACAGGTTCTGGTTAGAAGCCGAGACAATAGCACCAATGAAGCGAGCAAAGGGGCAGTGTCTTCCAGTCCCCCCCCCCCCCCCTCCCCCCCATAACTATCCTC
>JAFBJQ010000652.1:104585-115378 GCA_016785345.1 Trinectes maculatus
CTCCCCCTCTGCCCCCCCCTCTCTGACTGTGCCTTGACCGATCCCCCCCCCCCCCTCCTCCGCAATCGCTACCGCCACCTCCCACCACTCTGTAACCCCGCCCCCCGCTGTAACAGCAGTGCCACAGGGGTGGGGTTGGGCTAGGACCCCCCCCCCCTTCCACAAGACGCGACTCCTGTCGCATCAGGCGACTCGCTGCACCCTCTCTGTCCTGCAGGTGTCTGAGCTCGTGACCGTGTGTGTGTGTGTGTGCGTGTGTGTGTGTGCACATGTGACACAGAAAGTAAGTGTGGTTGTATGAATGTAAGCGGTGGTTGTGGGTGGTGTTTCACTGATTGGTGAGGCTTGACACTTGCGGACCCCTCCCCCTCCCCCCGTTAGCCCGCTAGTCAACTCCTCTCCACCGCCGTATTCGCCGCCCTCACCCCCCCCTCCTGCCCTCCTTACCCCTCCCTCTACCTACCTTCTCCTCCTCCACCCCACCTTACTGTGCCTATGCACCTCTCCGCCGTTCACACACACACACACACAAAGCGCTTTTTCCGCCGCCACCGCCGTCGCCACCTCGGATCTGGGTTTGTGGCTTTGGCTCGGACTCAACTTCCCAGAACCACCCATCTGACCCAACCGCCCCCGTCCTCCCTTGTTGCCGGGCGACAGTGTATGTATGGTGGCGCCACCGTCGGACTCAGTCACATGAAGCAGGAGGGAGACTTCCTGTCGGACACGGCGCTTTGCTCACACCTTGAGGTTCGGCTGTGGGAGGGATCTTAGCTTCACTAGCTCCAATACGTCCAAACGACCCAACCTCCTCATGTTGAGGTTCACAATTTCCCCTCACAGCCTGTGGGCCAATCAGAAACGTCCTATAAGATCGGCCTAGGTAGGAGGCCAGTCTGACCTGCAGATTCTCATCAATCTCAGGGTTCCTATAGGACCTCTCTGGACCGGCCGGATCTGTGCTCTGACTGACCTGTAACGTGCTCGTACCCGTCACGATCGCCCTGTGACGCCGAGCCCCGCCCTCACGCACGACCTCCACACCTGCGGGACGGAGTGGGGACACAGGAGGGTTTTGTCCTCACTAACAGACAGACAGAGGAGGGGTTTGAGGAAATGAGTTGGACGTGAGGTGAGTTGATGGTGGAAGCTGCTCCCTGAAACTCGCCCTCCTGATCTTGGAGGACCCTGGAAGAGTGTCCTGAATCTGCCGAATGTCGAATTCCACCAAAACAAACCAGCACATTCTAGTCTTATCTGGTTCCTCTTTAAACAGCGCGGCAGCATCGGGAGTAGCTCAGGCGCCGACTCGCTCCTGGCCTCCATGATCAGGACTCCCATGATGCATTGCTCCCAATGTTCTCTTCCAGCCACTTCATCCAACCCGCTGTCTCCCAGCTCCTCACTAAAGGCTCATTCCGCTGCTTGTGAGTCGGGGCTTCCTGTGCTTGGGTGAATGCAGCCACGCATCTCTCAACCCTCCACCCCCACCCACCCCTCTTCTTCTATAACAGCCAAAGCTCACTGCAGCCTCCTCCTTCCTTCTACTTCCTCACCCCCCACCCCCCACTCCCCCCGTCCGCTGTGATCATGGACCTCTGAAGACCTGTAATCCTGATGCTCTGTATTGCACACACACGCCTGTGTATTGTGTTGTTTTGGTGGGATCCCGTTTGTTCTCCTGCAGCAGGTGTCCACCGAGACGGATCCGCCTCCGGATCTCCACCCGCCCCCGGGTTAGGTTTGAGCACAACCCACATGGACCGCGTTGCCTTTGAGCGTCAGCAGGTTTCAGTCATGTGATGGTGACTGTTCTGGTTGTTTTAGCGTCTTCAGACAGCGGCGTAGAGTCGTAACCACAACCACAACCACAACCATTACCTCAGCTGCAGGGTAGGGACACAACACACCAATCCAGTATGCAGTACATTATCCATAATCCAACACACCCATGCATTCATGAACTAATCTGACCCCAGGTGTCTCTATACATTGACCACATATGACCATATGTCTTTTACTGTGGGCCATTTTATTTTCATAGTCGCATTATGTTTCCAGTGATGGGCCATCAAATCCCCTCAGTGCAGTCGCAGCACAGTGTCGAAGCATCTTCAAGTAGGTTAATGGACCGAGGCGTAGTTACATTTAAATGGCTGATTAATTACATCAGCGGTGACTGAGAAACGCGTCACCACCAGAGAATACGCTCACGTCTGAGGGAACTGAACTGCAGCACAAGTTGAATGTGACCGGGGGGGTGGGGGGGTTTACGTTGATGAATGTTCGTGTTTACTGTGATCGACAAATCCTGATATAAACACAAATGATGTTGTGTGGCTGTGTACGCACATACATGTGTAATCTGTATTGTTGTTTTCAGTCTGCATGCAGATCGTGAATAAATCCATTTGGATCTGACGTTAATGGCCGACTCTCGGTTTCTTTACTGAAACAAACATTATACTGCAATAATGACACGACTGGACACCCTGTAGCATGTGTGTGTGTGTGTGTGTATATATGTGTGTGTACTGTATGTGTGTAAAGTATGCGTTCACCTGGAGCTGGATCTGCAGCAGTGTGGGACAGGATGGTTGGAGTCACAGACACATTCCTGGAATCAGATAATAACAACCGCGTTAATAATAATTACCCTCAGATTCAGCCCTTTCATAATTATCATTATTATTATTATTATTATTATTGTTATGGGGGGGGGGGGGTAAAGGTGGACTGTAGAGTCCAGGGGCCTGGCTTTGCCACTGAGGGTCACTAACAGCGACAGGTGCTCTGCACAGACCATAAAAACCCCACCACAGCCGGGGGGTGGGGGGGTTGTGTGTGTGTGTGTGTGTGTGTGTGGGAGGGGAGGGGGGGGGTAACTGACAACCCTCCCCACCATTAAGGAGCCTGTCCGTCCTGCTCCAGGGACTCTCTCCCCGCCTTAGGCCCCTTTTTAGGGTCATAACCCGACACCCATGCTGTGGGTTCCCATACTTATTCGGCTGCGGTCACGTGGGCCACGTTCGACCAGGAAAGCAGCAGCGGCCAGCAGGGTCTTCTGCTAGTGGGAGCACCACCTCCGCACAGGCACCTCGCACCAGTGGAGTCCGCTCTCTGCAGCCCCCTCAACACCACTGCCTCTCCCCCCCTCAAGGCGACGTCGTCCCCGTGCGCTGACTCTCCTGTTCTGCCCGTAGGCTGAGGGGCGCGTGAGCGGTCCTGACAGAGGCGGCACGATGACAGCTGTCGAAACCCAAATCACCTACAGCAACTCCTACACCATCACCCATGAAGGAACCTACATGACCCAGGAGGAGGACTGGGACAGGGACCTGCTGCTGGACCCGGCCTGGGAGAAGCAGCAGAGGAAGGTAGGTGCGGGACTGGGATCGGGACCGGGACCGGGGGCCTGGAGCGGCGCGCGGCGCTGGTGCGTAATTACGCACAGGTTTACGCACAGTGGCGGTTGTTCGTTGTTACCGACGCATTGTTACTGCACCTCGGCATCACATGGCGTTTATTATTTTATACATTTATTTTTAACCCCCCCCCCCACGCCGACTGATTGTGTCAAATGTAAAACAGTGGGACAGGAAAGCGGGTCCCCGCACCTGGCACCGCGCCTCCTGCTGGAAGCGCTTATGAGCAGATATTTTAGGCCGTGAAACTTTCTCAGTGTTGTCTTTCACTTACCCCCGATTGCCCCGTGAAGAGGGTCTAAATATACCACGACCCCAACCCCCCACCCCCAACACCACCCCCCCACCCCGAGTCTTCAGAACCTACGGAACCCACAGACATCTGTGAACATCTGGAGCAGGTTGGAAGCACATCATCAGGTGTGTGTGTGTCTGTGAGGGTGGGGGGGGTGGAGGGTGGGGGGAGCAGGTATGTTCAATGAAGTGGTTATTTTCGACCACATAAGTAAGTCTAAAGAGGGTGAGGCTGGGTCACTGCCCCCGGGGGCCCTCTTGACCTCCAGCTTTGACCTTCATCAGTTGTTCACACACAGCTGAATTAATCACTTCTATGCACCGCTCAATAATTTACACCGAGCTCTGAGTTATAGACTTTATCCAACAATGCCACGTTCACTTCAGCGGTGATGACAGTGAATGTTATTATGGCTTATTCTTACCTGATATCATTTAATTAGAAATTGACAGGACATTGTAAAATGCCATTCAAACGGCTTCTGTTGGAAAAATTGTTTTTACACCAATAACTATTTGTCTTTTTTTGCTTAAAACGTCTTAACTGAAAAGTCGGTTATCAAATATGTTTCCACGTAATTTTCTGTCACTCGAATCATCAATCAATTAATTAATATTTTCAGAAATGGTCAGTTCCCAGGGGCCGCGACCTCGACACCTCGTTCATAATCTAAACACTACTATATAAATAGACATCCCAATACACACTATACTATGCACTATATACAACATACATTCTCACGACAATTAACAAGCCTTCGTTTAACGAGCAGTGGGGCCTGAAAGACAACTAACGAGGTAAACTGTGAAATATACAACAACAAAAAGTGTACTGACAACAAGTTATTACACCTTTGTGTAAATGTTTGAATCACCTGTTGAAATCGCCTCCGCTGTGCTTCAGTGAGGGAAAGACAGGTTTTTGTTTTGTTGACACGCAGGCGGTCGCCAAGTTGGATGATCTGAGTCAGTTTCCTGTTACCTGTAGTAATAATTATAATGTCAGGAAGATCGTTTATCTGTACCAGGAAGTTCAAGTGTTAAACACATTATATAATAATGATATTAAGGTTAGTGCAGTGAATGTTTCAGACGAATACGGTACGCTGTAATGTAGTTCTGTTCAAAACTATTTATAAAACATAATGATAAAATCACTGTTTTTAAAATGGAAAATCTCTATGTTAATGATTATAGCTACACACAAACCTATTTTGTGATAAAATATATAATAATCCATCAATATAAATCAAAAACAAGGAATTATAGCCTGTTGTAAAATGAAAATACATTCATTTTTCATTTTGAAATATCTCATTCTGTTTTGTAAATGCTGTGTACTGTACTAAATATATATATATATATATAGTCTTTAAAATGCTTGGATTATTATTATTATTAATAATAATAATAATAATAATAATAATAAAGTTATTTTAAGGTAGTGCTGGTATAATCAACAATTTTGTACATTTAAATGAGAATTATGCTTATATATTGATGTATAGGCATGGATCTAATCTAATCTAATCTAATCTAATCTAATCTAATCTAATCTAATCTAATCTAATCTAATCTAATCTAATCTAATCTAATCTAATCTAATCTAATCTAATCTAATCTAATCTAATCTAATCTAATCTAATCTAATCTAATCTAATCTAATCTAATCTAATCTAAAGTTATTTTAAGGTAGTGCTGGTATAATCAACAATTTTGTACATTTAAATGAGAATTATGCTTACATATTGATGTATAGGCATGGATCTAATCTAATCTAATCTAATCTAATCTAATCTAATCTAATCTAATCTAATCTAATCTAATCTAATCTAATCTGAGTGTAGAGCCAGAGTCTTCATCAGGTGTGTTTTGGCACTTTGCAGTGAATCTGTCTTGCTGCTTGAAGCCGAGGCACAGTGACAGGCTGAGAGACCTCAACAGATGGAGAGAGAGAGCGAGAGAGAGAGAGAGAGAGAGAGATGGGGAGGCTGGTAGACATACACCTCGGGTTGGTTTCACAGACCCACAAATAAACAGCTTCCTAAAAATACTTTGCAACCTGCTCGGCTCCAGCTTCACCTCCCTCTTTGCCTTCACCTCCCTCTTTGCCTTGACCTCCCGCTCTCTTCTCCAGTCAGGTTCAGCACCTCCACTAGTGAAACATCCCATCGCACCTTCTCCTCCTTTTCCCCCGTTTCGTGTTTTCCTGTCTCTTATCTTATCCAAGTGTTGCCCTTTCTCTCGCCTCATGCACCTGTCAGTCTTTTGAATGTAAGGCGATATAATGGGCGTCGAGGAACCTCGCGCAGGCGAACCCTCGATTTAGTCCTCACCTCTCCGCCTCCCGGGGGAGCGGGTCATCGTACCCCCTTGCTCTCCTCGGCATGTCAAATCTAGCTTAAGGGGCTGATATCAGCCCATAAATATAACCAGTGCATCATTTTGCAGTGGATATGAAAGGGAACCCTCGCCGCCACCTGTTCTTCCTGCTCGCCATGAAATTTCAGTGGAAAAAAGCTGCTCACCACTTGACACAGTAGTAAAAGTTTGTCAACACACAGTGATGCCGAATCTGATACCATTAGAAATAGTGTGCCCATGCACAGCACTGCTGTGTGTGTGTGTGTGTGTGTGTGTGTGTGTGTGTATAAATATATACATATATACACGCACACTCTGGTAGAGAGATCGCCTCATGATTCATGGCTCGGTTTGGACCAGGACTATCATTTAATAGGAGTTGGCATAAATTGTGTTAGATGCTGCATGCAGTGTCGGGTGTCGGGTGGAATGAGACATGAAAGGACGCGGCGATGTGATTTGGCCACATCGTGTCCTGGCAGTATTCTTCTGATTTCATCAGAGTGAGTGTAATGCTAGAGACGGGACGGGATGTCAGGCGCAGACGGTGAAGCGTGACGGCGTCAGTATCTGTAACGCTGAACATGTAAATACTCATCAAACACCTCCTTATATAAAAATACATCACAGAGAAAAAATATCAACGCCTCGAAAAACTGCGACTTAAGTTGACTGCTGCTTCTCGTAGATAAACTACAGCTGCTAAGAGACAACGCTAACGACTGTCTGCCTATAAATAACCATTACACAGGGTTATGAACAGGGTTATTTGCTCAGCTGACTTGTTGGTCACATGAGGAATGCTTAGTGTACACATAAACACATATGCTTCATAACACGCTGGAAAGGTTGTGGGTATTTACATTGAAAAGGCTAAATTCATCTTGTGTCACTCGATTTGTGTATTATCATTATCGTTATCGGTATTATTATTATATTATGTTTCAAAAAAAATTTTTTTAAACATATTTTTTAAAAATGGTGCTAGAAGAGATGGAATATTAAATCATTTCAGTTTCATGTCTGAGTGTGTGAGAAATGGGATGGACGCATCCCATTTGTAATAGTTTCTATTTTCCTCTTCTCTTTTGTGTGTGGGAATAATGAAGTAGGCGAGTGAACGGCCGTCGTCAGATGCAGGTGTTATAAAGTGATGTTTATCCACTCCAGCTGATGTAATGGGCCTCCGTGTGGGCGAGGAGAGATCTTCAGCTGCTGCGTGATCCAATCTGTTCTCATCTAATCTCATTTGGCAGTTGAGAGGAGTCAGTGTGCAGCGCAGCAGCCAGACAGGGCCATTGATCTAAACTCCTACCTGATGCTTTGTACGAGACAACACTAACACACCGGCTCTGTTTAGGCAACAGCGCGTAAATTTATATTTATGCAGTTTAGCAAACACTTTCATAACGATTATGGAGAACATTAAAGTGTTGATGATGATGATTGTAATGTCGATGGGTGGGATGTCTAACTTTATCATTACTGAGACAGACAATCATGTTAGACCTGCTCCAGGAAACTGTGGCCACTGTCTGGGCTATAGTACCGTATCCCAAAATGCACCTGGGTGATTCTCCGTTCGCCGATTCTCTCCCATGATTCCCTCTGTCAGGGTCATGTGATCCCGGGGGCAGGAACAGGAACAGTTACCCCAGCGAGCAGTTTTCTGGTCCTGTCAGCAGTGAATAAAATAATGAATGAGAAACAATGGGCTGACACGACTTATACATCCAAAACAAAAAGGGCAAAGGTCAAGTCCTCCCTTAATAATAATAATAATAATAATAATAATAATAATAATAACAATATAACAACAACAACAACAACAACAACAACAATAATAATAATAATAATAATAATAATATGTTACCATTCACATATATTATAAAATCACTTTTGCAACCAATCTCACTGTTTACATATACCCAGGAAGTGGGACATCCCAGAAACGTCATTCCAGGTCAACTGTGTGATAAATAATAATGGGGTGAATTAGTGCGCTGCGTTGTGTATATGATGTTTTGTGTGACACACATGGAGGCGCGTGTCTCTGAGGGTGAAACGTAAGTGGAGAGGTGAGAGAACTTGCAGTCAGATCGAATAGCAGTTGCTATTCCAGAAGCTGTGGCCATGTAGGGAGGCTTCTATAAACTGCTTTGGTGCCGTCGCAGGAGCCCTGAGAGGCCGTAGGACTGTGTGTGTGTGTGTGTGTGTGTGTGTGTGCATCTTCATACACTGTATTTCATTAGCAGGACTGTGTGTTTTCTGGTGTTTAACGACAGTCGGGAAGGTCTTGGCGAGCGCTGACACAACCTTACCGAGTGAAAGTCGAGATGATGATCGATTGGGCCGTGAGGGCTGCCATTTTGATCCGATCAGGGCAACACTGCGGGTCTGCAAACAGAATAAGAAGTTCCATGAGTTCCTCCATGTTCCCTCTGTGCCGCAGAGCCAGACTTTACCGACTTCCTGTTGCTAAGAAACGCGCACAGTGGATGCGGTACAAACCGTAGCCTCCACTGTTCTGGAGCTTCTGCGGAAATGACTCAAACTAATGACTCGGATCTGTCTTTGTAAACGTTGATAAAGTCAGGCCTGAGCGTCGGTATGTGCCACAGATATTTATAGTGGGCTGGGAGCAGACGTTACAGTCATCAGCTGGACGTCTGCTGAGATGATCGGTCTCTCAGAATAAGCCTGAGCTCATGAAGATATCATGATGGGCTTTAAAAGCTGCGTGTCAGCAGAAAGTCCAGATGTTTGATTGTGTTTCTGGATTATAACTTTATCTATTTCCCCAAAGTACCCAGACCGCGTACTGTCAATGTACCACCAAGGCTATTTTTACACACTCGTTGGATCCGGGTCACCTGTACCTGTTCTATCAGACTGGTTTCAGGTGTGTTTGTGCGAACAGCAGACACTAACGTCCTGAATGACGCGGCACGCCGCTGCGGTCACGTGGTCAAGCCGGAGTCACTTCAGTTTCCCAAACCTGCAAACAACAAAACTTGTGAGTTGTGAGACAATCTGACAAACGGTTTCCCGTTCCATTTCCTGGGAAATGTCGCTGAGTTGCGTGTTACTGTAGACGGCCTTAGATCAGGTTCACACACACGCCGTCATGGTCAAGGTTCCTGTTCTGATGGAGTCAGCTGACCTGAGATCTGCCTGGACAGTTTTGCCTCTTATTTTAGAGAAAGAAGCTGCCAACTGAAATTAGACACAGCCCTCGCCCTGCTGCCGCCTGCACCTCGTTCTCCCTCTCCGGCCAGCCGCAGTAATAAATCCTCCACAGCCGCGTACACCGATTTATCTCCCTCATCATCAGGCTCGCAGTCCGGACCTCGTTAGACCAGCACTGCCCGGGCGAGCCGCGAACCTGCGCGCTCGCCTTCGATCCCCGCCATCCATCATTCAGTCACTCGATTAATCTGTCGAGTGGCGGAAGAAGAAACAGGGTGAACGTTCAGAGAGGACAACAATAGATGTGTGTGTGTGTGTGCGTGTGTGTGTGAGCAGAAAACAGGGCCTGACCTCATGTGTTACAGTGGGATGGAAAATAATGAAAATGCTAAATTAGCTTTATGTTTGTTTACATCAGAAACACATGAGTTTATTACATGAACATGTCACATTTTATATATTTAATGTTTACGTTTGCATGCACTTGTTACTATTACTAATACTAATACTACTACTAATACCAATACTAATACTAATACTATTACTAATACTAATACTAATACTAATACTAATAAGATAAGATAAGATAAGATAAGATAAGATAAGATATGCCTTTATTCGTCCCACATTGGGGAAATTTCAGCGTTACAACAGCCACAGGGATAGCAGTGTGTATTAAACAGATAATAAAAAAGTAGTAAAAAATAAAAATAAAAAATAAAGAAATTGCAATAAAAACACTAGACATCTCAGAAAAAAACTAAATAAATATATCAATATGTAGATGAGTTAGGTGCATTTACACATTGCACATGTACTACATGTAGTAGTATACACTATATACACATAATACTAATACTAATACTAATACCAATACCAATACTAATACTAATACCAATACCAATACTAATACTAATGCTAATGCTAATGCTAATGCTAATACCAATACTTGCCCTTTCAGTTCCAAGATGTGTGGTGCTTTTGTGAACACACACACACACACACACACACACACACACACACACACACACACACACACACGCACGCACACACACACACACGCACACACACACACACACACACACACAGTGCTGGAGGTAGACTTTGTTACATCTGGTATTCCAGGTATCGGCATGGAGGCGGTGCAGCAGGGGAATACTGTACAGTGTGAGTCCACATTACCGTAGCGGGACACAATGTTTCCTCACACTGAGGCCAAGCAATTAATGTGAGTGTGCAGATCCAGGTGTCCGCGTCCACACCGGTGACTGACAGAACCAGGTTAGCTGTCATTACCTGCGGTTGTTCAGGGAGCGGAGTGAGTGTCATTTAAAATGCTGCAGCTCAGGGATATGGCACCGCGTAAACACAGCTCGGCATTGTGGGTAACCGCTTCAGAGCCGATGCTAATATCATGTTGTGTTTGCACAAATCTCACTCTTAAACCTATAAAACATTAGCATTGTTCTCACGGTGTGTGTGTGTGTGTATGTGTGTGTGTGTGTGTGGGGGGGGGGGGTA
>JAFBJQ010000652.1:115405-139667 GCA_016785345.1 Trinectes maculatus
TACTAATACTAATACTAATACTAATAAGATAAGATAAGATAAGATAAGATAAGATAAGATATGCCTTTATTCGTCCCACATTGGGGAAATTTCAGCGTTACAACAGCCACAGGGATAGCAGTGTGTATTAAACAGATAATAAAAAAGTAGTAAAAAATAAAAATAAAAAATAAAGAAATTGCAATAAAAACACTAGACATCTCAGAAAAAAACTAAATAAATATATCAATATGTAGATGAGTTAGGTGCATTTACACATTGCACATGTACTACATGTAGTAGTATACACTATATACACATAATACTAATACTAATACTAATACCAATACCAATACTAATGCTAATGCTAATGCTAATGCTAATGCTAATACTAATACCAATACTTGCCCTTTCAGTTCCAAGATGTGTGGTGCTTTTGTGAACACACACACACATACACACACACACACACACACACACACACACACACACACACACAGTGCTGGAGGTAGACTTTGTTACATCTGGTATTCCAGGTATCGGCATGGAGGCGGTGCAGCAGGGGAATACTGTACAGTGTGAGTCCACATTACAGTAGTGGCACACAATGTTTCCTCACACTGAGGCCAAGCAATTAATGTGAGTGTGCAGATCCAGGTGTCCGCGTCCACACCGGTGACTGACAGAACCAGGTTAGCTGTCATTACCTGCGGTTGTTCAGGGAGCGGAGTGAGTGTCATTTAAAATGCTGCAGCTCAGGGATATGGCACCGCGTAAACACAGCTCGGCATTGTGGGTAACCGCTTCAGAGCCGATGCTAATATCATGTTGTGTTTGCACAAATCTCACTCTTAAACCTATAAAACATTAGCATTGTTCTCACGGTGTGTGCGGGTGCGGGGGGGGGGGTAATGTCGTATTTCATCGAGCGCTACACCTGTTCAGTCATCCCCCGCGTCCACAGTGTGTCTCACTGGCATCTGGCACACAACCCAAACACACACACACACACACACACACACTCACTTTGGCTCGTCTAGGCCTTTGATCCTCCGCACACAGACACAAATCCATCCGTACAGGCTGGGGCCTTTCGCCGGGGCCCAGCGGTGGCCCTGTTGTCATCAGGCTCTCGGGGATATTAGCCTGTTAATCCTGTGCAGAGACACAACAACACAACGATGTTAGTGAACGAGTCACTCACAGTTCAACCTGATATACAGAAGATATATTGATACAAGAAGTCTCTTCAACCTAATATAAGTGTTATTGACGTTATATTTACTTTGCGTAGGTCAGTTTTGTTGTGCTGCATTTGTGCTGCTTGTGTTTTTATTTTGTGAAAAAAAACAACAACAAAGAGTGGTTTGAGGAAGATGGAAATAATGTCGTCACGTTTCACAATGGGAAACAGACAGCTGTTTGGGTTTGTGTAGACATTGAACACTATGTACGCAATGTCAGAAGTGGAAGTGGCAGGTCAGTGTGTGTCTGTGTGTGCGCGTCACAAACAGGGACCTTATAAACAAAAGAGCAGTGTGTTTTTATGTCAGGGCTATTATTGAGAGGATCTGTTTATGTGGCACGTGTGTATGTGTGTGTGTGTATGTGTGTGTGTGTGTGTGTGTGAGTCCAGGACATGACTGATGGACAGGTGTGTGACAAAGGTAGCTGCAGGAGACAGGTGTGAGCGGAGTCAATCATGTCGACCTCACAGGCAAACTATGTTTACACAGGCAGTGAGACAGAAATACCTGTCTCACTGCGTACACCGTATGTTGACCTGAACCCTGTGTCAAGAAAACACATGATTAACTTTTATTATTAACTCCTAAGTTCAAGTTCAGAAAAAAATATATATATTACTTGTGTATTTATACATATATATATATATATTACTAATGTATATATACACTAGTTACAAGCTACAGTATAATCATTGTTTTTATTTGTATATATTTTTGTTATTTTATATGTACATGTGTGTGTGTGTGTGTGTATATATGTGTATGTGTGTGTGTGTGTGTGTGTGTGTGTGTAAACATAACAAACATCCATAACACTGCTTTGTCAATACAGGAAGTGCAGTTATTACAGCTCTGTGGTTGCATCAGCTGTGTGACGAGCTCCCTGCTCACTGACATTATGAAGAGCTCTCAGCCTGTTCAGATGGGAAAAGGTGTGTGTGTGTGTGTAGGAACGTGTGTGTGTGTGTAGGAACGTGTGTGTGTGTGTGTCAGCTGTATTGAGGGTCAGCAGCCCTGATCCTGGGGGAGTTACAGTTATGACCGGCATTCAGCCGTGGCTGCTGTGACCTCATTTAATGAGGAGGACCTGTAAAGGGGCCCGGGGCCGACAGGTGTGGCGTGAGAGGGGGAGGGGGGGGGGCATGGGGGTGACCTCATCATGCCACCACAGGCATTAACATGAACCCTGGTTGAGATAACAGAGCGGGACACACTCGGGGCGACATCAGCGTTTGGGATTGGATGAATTTCCGATCAGGCTTTTACCTCCAGCTTTTCCCACATTTATTCCACTTCCCTATTTTATATCTCTTCATTTTCCCCACTGCCCCCCACCCCCACCCCCCACCCCCTCCTCTGTCTTGGACACTTTACAGTTCACCTCAGGAATCCTGCCTGCTCAGCTGTCCACTGATGTCCCATAGCAACCCGATTTAGCCTCCCCCACCGCCTCCTTCTCGACCCCCCCTCCCACCACTTTTCATTTTTTTCCTCCTCTTCTCCTTATTTTAGCCCCCACCCCCTGCTTCTTCAGCCCCCCCCCCCCCTCCTTGTCTCGGCCCGGTGGCCCCTGTGTGCTGGATTAGGACTCTGTCTAAATTTGGTCATGTGTGCTGGAGGAGACGAGCACCTGCTGGGACGCCGGCTGGTTGGACAGGCGTCCTCCTCTCTGTGTCCCCTTACATCAAATTACAGCAGGGCCTGGGCATTCCTGTCACCCCCCCCCCCTCTCTCCCCCTCAGTTTCAATACTGTTCCTGTTTTTGAATCATTTCATCTGTGGAGCTGCAGACGTGTCAGTGCGAGTCAGCACTTAATGCTCATAATGTCAAATTAAAACGTAATTAGTCAATTAATGTTTTTGTGGCTAAAATTCGTAAATCCTTATTTGCAAAGTATCAGCAAATCAAATGAATGTTTAGTAAAAAGTCAAATATTTATGTGGAATTAGGTGTAGTGCTAAGTATAAATAAATAAAGTGCTTACAGCTGTACTTCACAAAAAGTACAGAGATGACGTCATCGTTAGGAGGGGGAGGGGGGGCACATGTAGGTCTAATGCTGTAATTCAAACATGAATAGTTTGAATTCACTTCATTCCAAAGAGCAGGAAACAGCAGGCTTTGCGTTTACCTCACGGCCGCTGTTCCTCTGTGGATTCCGCCGATATCGTAGTGTTTCCTGTATCGTCATGTGACGCCGGACTGATGGCGGAGTGACGGCGGAGTGACGGCGTGACGCGGCGATCAGGACTCTGTGGGGGACAAAGCATCTGTTATGTGACAGGACATGTTTGTCGTCATGCTGCAGGGTCAATTCAGGCGTAAACAGAAGTCAGTCAGACTAAAAAACAACAACAACAACAACAACAACAACATGTAAATAATGCACATTATTATCATGATCGTTATTTCTATTTCTATTTCACTTTTCTTTCACTCACTTTCTGCTTCTTCCTCATCCCTCAGGTAAACGCATATATCAGCTGCACCACACACACACACACACGTTTCACACACCCTGTCTCACTGCTAATTCAAACATCCCTGTCTCTCCCTCCTGTCTCCACCCACACAATCATCTGCACTCAGTGGTTCTTCAGCTCATGGACTCACTCTGCGTCTCCGCCCACACATCCTCCAAACCCTTAACACACGCACATCCCATATCCACGTTAACGCCATTAAAGCCTCTCAATGCACCACCGGGTGACTGATTGATCGATTGATTGACTGATTGATTGATTGATCGGCCTGATGGAGCCGACTGACGCACGCGATTCCATTAGGCTCCTCTTCTCCACGCAGAAGAGCCAGTGACATCACTGTCTGCACTCTGCCCATTACACACACACACACACACACACACACACACACACACACACACACACACACGCACACACACACGCACACACACACACGCACACACACAACGTCACTCCTGTTTTCTAATATGAGATCTCTGCCTGATCTCTGTAAGGTTATGGCCCCTAACCTCTGTCTCTCTCTGTCTCTCTCTCTCTGTCTCTCTGTCTCTCTCTCTGTCTCTCTCTCTCTCTGTCTCTCTCTCTCTCTCTCTCTCTGTGTCTCTCTCTCTCTCTCTCTCGCTGTCTCTCTCTCTCTCTCTCTCTCTCTGTCTCTCTCTCTCCCTCTCTCTCTCTCTCTCTCTCAGACCTTCACAGCTTGGTGCAATTCCCACTTGAGGAAAGCCGGGACACAGATCGAGAACATTGAAGAGGATTTTAGAAATGGCCTCAAACTCATGCTGCTGCTGGAGGTCATATCAGGTGGATCTCGTCAACACACACACACACACACACACACACACACACACACACACACACACACACACACTCTCTTGTTGGGTTGACATGGCTCAGCAATCAGAAGTTGACATATCACAAAAGAAAACAATTCTAAACAACAATAACAACAACAAGCATGTGTTGTGTTATAACATGACAATACATTGTAAAGCATCGTTGTTTCAGCTCAGTGACATCTTTGTTGTGTCGTTCAGGCGAGCGACTGCCCAAACCCGACAAAGGTAAAATGCGTTTCCACAAGATCGCCAACGTGAACAAAGCCCTGGACTTCATCTGCAGCAAGGGCGTCAAGCTGGTGTCCATCGGTGCTGAGGGTGAGAGTTTATTCTTATCACCATCATCATCATGATCATCATCATCATTCTCCTCCTCCTCCTCCCCTGTTCTTCCCCGTCATTAAACTCCTGCCATCACACAGGCGCAGGAAAAGCAAATCCTATTTTTGAGCAGCGTCAGGAGAAGGCAGCTGAGCTGACGGTGCCAGAAAAGTGGACGGAGCAGATCTCCACTCAGACATTTAGATGATGTAACCTTAAAACAATGGGCATCAGCAGAACGAGATCTAAACGCCTCCTTTAGTACTGAATACAGTTTGATAGATTTACATGGAAAGTAAAGTAAAAAGTAAAAAAAAAACTAAAAAGTAAAATATATATATATATATATTGCTAATATAGCAATTAAACTTGTGACTGGGTCAGAAGCCTGATTTTAGCCTGGATACGTTTTTGTCTGTTGCCATGGAGACTAATATGCGTTTGATTCTGCAGAAATCGTCGACGGTAACGTGAAGATGACCCTTGGCATGATCTGGACCATCATCCTGCGCTTCGCCATCCAGGACATCTCTGTGGAGGGTGTGTGTCTTCACATTCACTCACTTTTTCTTTTTTTTTCCCTTTTTAAAGAAGAATCAGGAAATAGTTTTAGTCTTAAGGTCCCGTAAAGGTCAGGTCCTGTCACACACATGACGCGGTGCACAAAAACACATTGATACTACACACAAACGCACACTCAGATGATTTGCCTCTGCACTCAGATTATTTACTGCACGTTGCCGTTTGTTGTGTACTCGCAGTCAATCACGTCACTTTCCCCTCTAACAAAGTCCCTGACCTTGATCTCCATCTCATGTCGTTTCATCCGAGCCCCAATAAATTCCTCTTTATTAAGGACTGAGTCCTTCCTCAACCTTCAAGTCATCATCTCGCCGTCGCTCTTTATGATGTGACTCGAAACGCATCAATCCTCGCATACAGCAGGAAGGTGCCGATAAAACCACCGGGGGCGCCGGTTAAAAGGTTGAAAGTAATATCCTCCTTTAACCATTGCACATTTCCCTTTAGACGTTTTTTTAATTTTTCTTTTTTCAAATTCACTTTTCACTATTTAATTGCCCTCATTAGTCATCTGCTTTTGTTGAAGCTGTCATGTGACCCCTGCTGGACACTATTCAGAACCGCCACTTCCTCATCCTTATTCCAGAAATGGCGTTATGGAATAAACGCTGTGTTAAATCGCTCTCCATATCTTTTGCAGAGACCTCTGCGAAGGAGGGTCTGCTGCTGTGGTGCCAGAGGAAGACTGCCCCCTACAGGAACGTCAACGTGCAGAACTTCCACATCAGGTGGGTCCACAACGCCGAGCTGTGGCCTTAACGGGAAACGGCAACCTTTTCCTTTTCCTCATTATCTTCCTCTTCTTTCAAATCCTTTAAAAGCCTTTCTTCTTTCCCTTCTTCTAAACTGTTCCTCCTCTTTTTTCTCCCCCCCCCCCTCTTCACCTTCTTCTTCCCTTGTTGTCTCTGGCAGCTGGAAGGACGGCCTGGCTCTGTGCGCCCTCATCCACAGACACAGACCTGACCTTATCGACTACTCCAAACTGAGAAAGGTGCCCCTGTCCTTCCTCCTCACGCTCCTTCATGTTGCCTAATATGCGTTTGATTCTGCAGAAATCGTCGACGGTAACGTGAAGATGACCCTTGGCATGATCTGGACCATCATCCTGCGCTTTGCCATCCAGGACATCTCTGTGGAGGGTGTGTCTTCACATTCACTCACTTTTTCTTTTTTTTTTCCTTTTTAAAGAAGAATCAGGAAATAGTTTTAGTCTTGATATTACACACAAACACACATTGATATTACACACAAACGCACACTCAGATTATTTGCCTGTGAGTTTCATACATGGCCTCACTGACTCATATTTACTGCACGTTGCCGTTTGTTGTGTACTCGCAGTCAATCACGTCACTTTCCCCTCTAACAAAGTCCCGGACCTTGATCTCCATCTCATGTCGTTTCACCCGAGCCCCAATAAATTCCTCTTTATTAAGGACTGAGTCCTTCCTCAACCTTCAAGTCATCATCTCGCCGTCGCTCTTTATGATGTGACTCGAAACGCATCAATCCTCGCATACAGCAGGAAGGTGCCGATAAAACCACCGGGGGCGCCGGTTAAAAGGTTGAAAGTAATATCCTCCTTTAACCATTGCACATTTCCCTTTAGACGTTTTTTTAATTTTTCTTTTTTCAAATTCACTTTTCACTATTTAATTGCCCTCATTAGTCATCTGCTTTTGTTGAAGCTGTCATGTGACCCCTGCTGGACACTATTCAGAACCGCCACTTCCTCTTCCTTATTCCAGAAATGGCGTTATGGAATAAACGCTGTGTTAAATCGCTCTCCATATCTTTTGCAGAGACCTCTGCGAAGGAGGGTCTGCTGCTGTGGTGCCAGAGGAAGACTGCCCCCTACAGGAACGTCAACGTGCAGAACTTCCACATCAGGTGGGTCCACAACGCCGAGCTGTGGCCTTAACGGGAAACGGCAACCTTTTCCTTTTCCTCATTATCTTCCTCTTCTTTCAAATCCTTTAAAAGCCTTTCTTCTTTCCCTTCTTCTAAACTGTTCCTCCTCTTTTTTCTCCCCCCCCCCCTCTTCACCTTCTTCTTCCCTTGTTGTCTCTGGCAGCTGGAAGGACGGCCTGGCTCTGTGCGCCCTCATCCACAGACACAGACCTGACCTTATCGACTACTCCAAACTGAGAAAGGTGCCCCTGTCCTTCCTCCTCACGCTCCTTCCCCCCCACCACCACCACCCCACCCCACCCCCCCGGCCCGCCTCATGCACCTCTTCGTTTCCTTTTCTTTACATTTCAGTCTTGCTTTTCTCTAACGACCAGCATCTGTACCAGATGTGTGGTATTTTGCAGCACTTCATGTTGCTATGCCAACCTGTTTGTCAAACACTAACACTGGCAGTATGAGTACAACGTCAGCACTGCTGAATCCATATCCTTTACTAATACAACTGAAATAATAGTTTTCATTTATATTCAGACAGACGCTACCTAATAAAAAACAATGGTCTTTGTCACATCTGTCTGCAGCTGAAACCCACTCAGTGTGTGTGTGTGTGTGTGTGTGTGTGTGTGTGTGTGTGTGTGTGTTTACGTATGATGATGATGATTGTGATTATTACCGTTTGACAGGACGACCCTATTGGTAACCTGAACACCGCCTTCGAGGTGGCTGAGAAGTACCTGGACATCCCCAAGATGCTGGACGCTGAAGGTGAGGCTGTGAGCTGGAGACAGGTAGAGAGAGAGACAGACAGTGTTAGTGGTTTTGAGAGGTCCTCTCTTAAAGTCCAGCCGCCTGTAATAAAAAACAAAATAATGCATTATGAAATCATCTTGTGAGGCACTGACGGCTCTGACCTGAAAAATACGACAACTCGTAAAACAGCAGTAAATCATCCTGTTCTTTACTTTAACCCGTATTTACAAATCAAAACATTAAATTCTTTATTTGATGTTATTTTTATTTTAATATTTCCACTATATCACCCCCCCCCCCACCTCAGATATTGTGAACACACCCAAACCTGACGAGAAAGCCATCATGACCTACGTGTCCTGCTTCTACCACGCTTTTGCTGGTGCTGAGCAGGTGATTGTTCTCTTGTATAGTATATAGTATATAGTAAATAATATATAGTATATAGTATATGGTATATAGTATATAGTATATAGTATGTGGTATATAGTATATGGTATATAGTATATAGTATATAGTATATAGTATATAGTATGTGGTATATAGTATATGGTATATAGTATATAGTATATAGTATATAGTATATAGTATATAGTATGTGGTATATAGTATATGGTATATAGTATATAGTATATAGTATATGGTTGTGATCTGTGTATTTCTCTCTGTATCATAAACATATTATTATTATTATAGTTATTATTATTGTTATAGCTATTATTATCATTATTATTGTTGTTGTTATGATTATAATTATGATGATGATGATGATGATGATGATGATGATGATGATGATGATGATGATGATGAGTATGATGCCTCTCTCAGGCTGAGACCGCAGCCAACCGGATCTGTAAGGTGCTGGCTGTCAACCAGGAGAATGAGAAACTGATGGAGGAGTATGAGAAGCTGGCGAGTGAGGTGAGAACAATCACCTGTAGTCATAAATAAAGAATCATTTTAATTTCAATAAAATGGACTGTTACTTACAGCTGAAGGACCAGGACGTAGGTTGTGAGAGAAAACGTTTGTTTCTGGAAAGAAAAACATTTGAATGAATTCAAATGTAAAAGCTGGTTCATTGGTTAATTAACACTTTTAAAGTCCACAGTGGGTAAAAACCATGATTACCTTTAGACCAGAGCAGAAGTCAGGTGAATGATGTCGTTTCCATGCAGCTGCTGGAGTGGATCCGTCGCACCATCCCCTGGCTGGAGAACCGCGTGTCCGAGAAGACCATGCGCGCCATGCAGCAGAAGCTGGAGGACTTCCGTGACTACCGCCGCGTCCACAAGCCGCCCCGCGTGCAGGAGAAATGCCAGCTGGAGATCAACTTCAACACCCTGCAGACCAAGCTGAGGCTCAGCAACAGGCCCGCCTTCATGCCCTCAGAGGGCAAGATGGTGTCGGTGAGCAGCACAGACCGTTTCGGGTTTCGCTTTCACATCGCTCGGCGGGTTCCTTCCTCCTTTAATGAACGAAACCCGTCTCCTTTAGGACATCGCTAACGCCTGGAAGGGTCTGGAGCAGGTGGAGAAGGGCTACGAGGAGTGGCTGCTGACGGAGATCCGTCGCCTGGAGAGACTCGACCACCTGGCTGAGAAGTTCAAGCAGAAGTGCTCAATGCACGAGTCCTGGACTGCAGGTAAGGAGAGACGTCCAGAGACGTAAGAACATCCACGATGAGGAGATGTTCCTCCTGCAGCTCAGACACCTGTGTGTGCGTCTCAGGTAAGGAGGACCTGCTGTCCCAGAAGGACTACGAGTCCGCCTCTCTGATGGAGATCCGAGCCCTCATGAGGAAGCACGAGGCCTTCGAGAGCGACCTCGCCGCTCACCAGGACAGAGTGGAGCAGATCGCCGCCATCGCCCAGGAGCTGAAGTAAGACACGGCGTCGGCGGTTGGGATTAATGCAGGTGGTTTTTACAGGGGAGAAACGAGTCAAGTCAAGTTCAAGTTTTGTTTCGTTAAAAAGTTGAAGGCGAGAGCGCCGACTCAGAAACGGTAGGAGGTCAAGGAGAAGCGGTAGTGAGGTGAGTCCTACTGGTCGCAACAGGAGAAGAAGAGGCGGAGGCGATGAGCGAGACGCATATTCATGAGAGGGATGAAAAGATGGTTCCTGAAAGAGCGGAAACCTCTGATCTCATGCCCCCCCCCCCCCGATCATCTCCTTGATGATACATTCGGAGCAGTTTGAATGTCAGCTGTTATTTATCAGAGGCAGCATAATGGCACAAATCTTCATCCGGAGCATGACGACAGATAATTGGGAATAATATGTTAATATCATTTTCAGGAATTATTTATGTATTTATTTATTGATAAACTTCTGGCCCTCCTCAGTGAGCTGGACTACCATGATGCTGCCTCAGTCAACACCCGCTGCCAGGGCATCTGCGACCAGTGGGACAACCTGGGCACCCTGACCCAGAAGAGGAGGGACGCCCTGGAGGTAACGCACCATCACTCAGCGGCGTGAGTCCAAAACTAAAGCAAAGCCACATGCACCAATTCCTCCATGTGTGTGTATGTGTGTGTGTGTGTGTGTTGGTGTGATTAGCGTGTGGAGAAACTGTGGGAGACTATTGACCAGCTGTATCTGGAGTTTGCCAAGAGGGCGGCGCCCTTCAACAACTGGATGGATGGAGCCATGGAGGACCTGCAGGACATGTTCATTGTTCACAGCATTGAGGAAATCCAGGTACAGCATCCAGCATCACCAACACACAATGACAACACAAACACTGATCTCATGCACGCGTATATATCACATATTATATATATTAGATATTACAGATATACTGTCTTATATATTATGTATTATATTATATATTACATATATACTGTCTTATATATTATGTATTATATATTACATATATTACATATATACTGTCTTATATATTATGTATTATATTAAACGTAAACAATGTTTTGGTTCTATGAATGTAGGATTCTATTTGTCACAGATAAATCCTGAGTCAGAGCATAAACATGGAGATCAAACACTGTGACACTCCCACTGTCTGACCCCTTTGTTTTCCTTCCTGTGCCCTGCCACACACAGAGTCTGATCACCGCTCACGACCAGTTCAAGGCCACGCTGCCCGAGGCCGACAAGGAGCGCATGGCCACCGTGGGCATCCACAACGAGATCCTGAAGATCGCCCAGACGTACGGCATCAAGCTGTCGGGAATCAACCCCTACACCAACCTCAGCTCCCAGGACATCAACAACAAGTGGGACACTGTGAGTGGATGCGATCCGAGAAACCATCAGCATCAGGACGCCACAAATAACAAAGAACAAATAACGCAACGTTATTTCTGGCTGTTTGTGTACATTGCATTGTGGGAACAGGAAGCGTCAGCCTAGCTTACTGCATTGCATTCGCTCATCCTGCTAATAATAGGTGCAGCACATACGGTACATAACGGCAGGTCAGAAATAGCTCTGAGGGGAAATCGAAACATCTGCAGGGCAGATCACAGTCATTCCGTTTGTTTTGTTTGTTTTTAAACACAACACATTAAGTTTCACTGTAAAAAAATATTCTTTGCGTTGTGAATGTTTTTAGCAACAAAAAGGAAAATGCATCTCTCTGTTCCTTTTTATTAATGTGTAAGTACGCTGAAAAATGTTACAGCGCCACCTTCAGTCTCTCTGACTGTACCTGCGTGTACCTGTATCTGCAGGTGAAGCACCTCGTGCCCCTCAGAGACCAAATGCTGCAGGAGGAAGTGGCCAGACAGCAGGCCAACGAGAGACTCAGGCGCCAGTTTGCAGCCCAGGCCAACATCATCGGACCCTGGATTCAAACCAAGATGGAGGCACGGCGCCGCTCTTGGCTGTCGATCTAAATTCAGACACTTCAGAAAGTGTATTGTTTCATGGAACGTTGTGGTTCTGTTGCGTCCTGCAGGAGATCAGCCACGTGTCGGTGGACATCGCCGGCTCCCTGGAGGAACAGATGAACAGTCTGAAGCAGTACGAGCAGAACATCATCAACTACAAATCCAACATCGACAAGCTGGAGGGAGACCACCAGCTCAGCCAGGAGTCCCTCATCTTCGACAACAAGCACACCAACTACACCATGGAGGTACGGTGAAGATCATCCAATCCCATCCAACATCACCAACATCTCCTCTACCTCACGCTTCCCCTGTTCCCTGTTCTCCCCCCGCCTCCGCAGCACATCCGCGTGGGCTGGGAGCAGCTGCTCACCACCATCGCCAGGACCATCAACGAGGTGGA
Source organism: Trinectes maculatus (assembly GCA_016785345.1). Lineage (NCBI taxonomy): Eukaryota > Metazoa > Chordata > Actinopteri > Pleuronectiformes > Achiridae > Trinectes > Trinectes maculatus. The sequence goes on from JAFBJQ010000652.1 coordinate 127,771, forward strand.
GAACCAGATCCTGACCCGCGACGCCAAGGGCATCAGCCAGGAACAGCTGAACGAGTTCAGAGCCTCCTTCAACCACTTCGACAGGGTGAGGCCTTCACTGACTCACACACTGACTCACACACACTCACTCACAACAAAACACACAGAACAGAAAACTAATCTTTATTTATTTCATGAACATTCAAATTATCATTCTAAAAGTGGAATGTGTTACCGCTCGGTAGCGCGGCTCTTTGTGGCGATCATTAACCCGCGGTTGTGTTTGTGTCCTCGGCAGAAGAGGAACGGCATGATGGACCCGGACGATTTCCGCGCCTGCCTCATCTCCATGGGCTACGATCTGGTTCGTGTCACTTTCCCCACACATAGCGATTCTGATCTCGCACAGGTAAGACGGCGACGTGAGTAACATCCGCTCCTCTCCGTCAGGGTGAGGTGGAGTTTGCCCGCATCATGACCCTGGTTGACCCCAACAACACCGGCGTGGTGACCTTCCAGGCCTTCATCGACTTCATGACCCGCGAGACGGCGGAGACAGACACCGCCGAACAGGTCATGGCCTCCTTCAAGATTCTGGCCTCAGACAAGGTGAGGGGATATTGTGTTGTTGTTGTTGTCGTTTGTTGTGAACACAGCGTTTCGTCGTCATGGTGATGTGGTCCACCTCTGCTCTGTTCAGAACTACATCACAGTGGAGGAGCTGCGCAGGGAGCTGCCGCCCGATCAGGCCGAGTACTGCATCAGCCGCATGACCAGGTACATCGGAGCCGACGCCACCGCCGACGCGCTGGACTACATCTCCTTCTCCAGCGCCCTGTACGGAGAGAGCGACTTATAAACACCCCCTCTCTCTCACCCCTTCCTCCCAGCTTCCCCCCATCTCTCCGGTTTGGAGAGCGAGCGATTGAAACCCTTCCACTCTCCTACACGCTTTGTTCCCTTCTTTCCCTTTATCAGATCTTAACCCCCCCTCCTCCCCCTTTTATCTTTATCCATCCTTCTCCAAGCCCCGCCCCCATCCCCCAAACACTGCCCAGAGAGGGTGAGAGTAGAAGACTCTGCTCAAAGCAGCTCCTCCAGTACCTTAAACAAAAAAAATAAAGAAGCCCAGACGTGTGCCGGGTATTGCACTAAACTTATGTAAGGAGCATACATATAACAGACCTGGCGTTAGGAGACACAGGAGATCAACCAGAAGGTGGGAGAAGGTGGAAGGAAACTGCACTGAGCAAAGCCTCCTGCTCTGCGCCCTCTCTCCGTCTCCCACATGACATATCTTTTTTTGTAGAAGGGTAATTAAAGAGGAAATGACGTGATGAAACAGCTGGTTGGTCAGTTGGCTTTGGTTGGTTTTGTGTATTTGTGCAGATGCATGCTCGCGGTCAAGTTCAGGAACGACGGCGAAAACCCGCCATCGGTCGGCGGAGGAAAGACGGTCAGGTGTTACAAAAGGAAAACAAAACAAAAACAACGTCGATCAAATCAAATCAAATCTGGAAAAAAAAAAAAAACAGGAGTGTGAGACGTGGTCGTTAGCGGCGATCAGCTGTCGCCTTTTAAACGGAGGACGAACGAGAGAATCTAAATAAGAAGTAATTAAAAGATTCAAAGAGAGAGCAACTCAAAGCAAAGCACTGTGGGTAATCAGACAGAGAGAGAGAGAGAGAGAGAGAGAGAGAGACACCCCTGGCTGGACGGGGCCTCGTGAAGGAAGACAGAGAGAGACGCCTCTCTCCTCCTTCCTGACGCAGACGGAGGGAGGTGTCGAGCAGTGAGGGACGCGGGAACGTTGTGGACAAATAAAGAATCGATGGCGTGCGTGGGACCGTGACAGACCTGCGTGGTCGGTCCTGATAACCAGTGCGAGTTGATGCGTGCAGTTTTTTTATTTCCTTCCTCTGCGCTCCGTTCTTCTCCTCATCCTCATCCTCCACTCATCCTCCACTCATCCTCCACTCATCCTCCACTCATCATGTCCGTCACAAAAGAAAAACAAACCTCACTTTCACGCAGTCAAACTACGACTTGGAATAAAAAAGGAAAACTATATTACTAAACAGCCGGTGTTTTGTGTTGTTATTTTAATCAACTTAAAGACTGAAGTGTGTTTTTTTTATGTTGATACAAACACAAAAAACGAGCAGAACTGACCAGACTCAGTTTGTACAGGTGAGAAAGCGTCCCACCTGTCGTCACATGTCAGCTTCACCGTCAGGACCCCGGCACAGGTGGGTGGGGACGTCCAGGCCTCTTTCCTGGGCGTAGCGCATCCAGCGCGCCTCGTCCCCCTGGTGGGTCAGGTACCTGCACCCCATCCTGCCCTCGAACCCCCGCAGGTCGCACCACAGCTGGAAGTCCTGCCCGAGAGAGAGAGACAGAGAGGGAGAGAGAGAGACAGGATGGATGTATTGGTTTACACTGAAAAGAAGATGATTTGTTAAAATAGCATAAAAACAATGAAACACTTATTGGAAATAAAAAATAATAACAATACATAAAATTCACATCTGCATTTTACATGCAATACACACACACACACACACACAGTGAGGAGTGAGGTGTGTCGGGTGTTGTGTTGTTGTGGAGTGAGGTGTGTCGGGTGTTGTGTTGTTGTGGAGTGAGTTGTGTCGGGTGTTGTGTTGTTGTGGAGTGAGGTGTGTCAGGTGTTGTGTTGTTGTAGAGTGAGTTGTGTCGGGTGTTGTGTTGTTGTAGAGTGAGGTGTGTCAGGTGTTGTGTTGTTGTAGAGTGAGGTGTGTCGGGTGTTGTGTTGTTGTGGAGTGAGGTGTGTCAGGTGTTGTGTTGTTGTAGAGTGAGGTGTGTCAGGTGTTGTGTTGTTGTAGAGTGAGGTGTGTCAGGTGTTGTGTTGTTGTAGAGTGAGGTGTGTCAGGTGTTGTGTTGTTGTGGAGTGAGGTGTGTCAGGTGTTGTGTTGTTGTGGAGTGAGTTGTGTCGGGTGTTGTGTTGTTGTGGAGTGAGGTGTGTCAGGTACCTGCAGCCAGCGATGTCCCAGAGCTTTTCCTACACTGAACCTGCGTCGCAGTGACACCTGCAGCAGGTTACTGATGAGACTCACCGCTGGAGACACACAAAGACACACACAGAGACACACACAGAGACACACACAAAGACACACACAGAGACACACTTGTAATCCCTTTCAGGTGTTAATGTTTGTGTCTTTACATTATTTAAAAAGTATAAAATCATTTCTCCTGCAGACAATCACCAGCATGATGATGCGTTCAAGGACACAAAGACATAAACGTGGCATTTCATGTGAAATTCCTTGCATTGAATTTAAGTTTCCTATATCCGAGCGTCCTTGAATGCACCGACAGGTAAATGATACAAAAAGAAGTAGAGGTCGTCACCCTCCAGGGAGATGGAGGACCACAGCTGTCGGGGGAACATGAAGGCCGCGTTGGTGATCTGCTGTCTGATGTCTTCGTCCTCGTTGAAGGGGAACGTCCCGCTCAGGCTCACGTACATGATGACGCCCACAGACCACATGTCCAGGGAGCGGTTGTACCCGCTGCTGCTGATGACCTCCGGCGCCAGGTAGGCCGGCGTCCCCACCACCGAGCGGCGGAACGACCTCTCCCCGATGATGCGGGCGAAGCCGAAGTCGCACAGCTTCACCTGCAACACAAACGCAGAGCAGACAGCCATGATGATGATGATGAAGATGATGATGATGATGATGAAGATGAAGATGATGATGAACCTGAGGGAAGGGGTCAGCTGAGGCCAGGAGGACGTTCTCGGGTTTGAGGTCACAGTGAGCGATGTGTTTGAAGTGCAGGTAACGCAGAGCCTCCAGGATCTGACAAAAACAAACAAACAGGAAGTGACGCAAACATTCCTGATGTAAACACTGAATAAATACCAAACATTCCTGATGTAAACACTGAATAAATACCAAACATTCTCTCAGCGTCCAGAGGAGAATTTCAGATCAATAATAATAATAATATAATATATAATAATAGATATAATATATAAATCTATATATATAAATCAAAATAATATCGTTCTACCTGCAGGACCAGGAAGCGAGTGATGCGTTCAGGGAGTCGTCCTCTCTCACTGGACAGGATCATCTCCAGCATGTCTCCGTGCAGCTTCTCCATGACAACGAAGACGTGCTGGACGGTCTCGAACATCTCCTCTAACAGGACCACACCGTGGTGCGACAGATTCTGGATCATGCAAACACACACACACACACACACACACACACACACATATATTAGCTGTTATAGAAAATATGCCGACGCACACACAGACACACACATATATAATAGGCACATCCATACCTGTAATATCAACACTTCATTCCTCAGCTGACTCTCTTGGTTGGTGGGGAAGCGCGTCTTGTCGATGACTTTGATGGCGACTGGTCGACCCGACTTCCTGTGTGTACCTGACATGTGACATTGTTTGGTTGAATAGAAACACAGTATCTTACAGGTCCATAATGACCCATTCACTTCCTGGGAATTGAATAGAAGGAAAAGGAAATGTAACGATTGCACTTCATATTCCTTCAGTAAATCCTGTCTCTGTGTACAGGAGGTTATAAGAACAACAAGTTACGACAAGTTGTCTAAATAACACAACACGCACAAATATCCATGTTAGCCAAACACGTCATCAGTCAACAAGGTCGGATCAGCTCACCTCTGTACACGACCCCGAACTGTCCCGACCCCAACACCTCGTCTGTAAAGATCTGATACACCGAGCTGATGTCCTGAAACGCAGACACAGGACACCGCGTCTAAAACACACACACACGTGCACACACACACACACACACACATAAACTCAGCAGGGGGCCGAGCTGACACTTACCAGTCCGTCCCTGTGTGAGCGTCCATCTGAAACCAGAACAGGACAGAAGCAGCTTAGTTTACTGAACTCTAAAATGTATTTTTTAAATTTAATTGAATTAAATTGAAGAAACAAAGTTTTAAAATATTTGTATAAATAATTAATATCACCGCTCTCCTCGCCGAGTCCTCCGCCGCTCTCCACAGGCATCAGACCCTGACGGATGGCGCTCTCCCAGAGCGACCCGTCCTCTCCGGCCATCACGCAGTACACCAGCGACGCCGTCACCACCTCGAAGGAGTGTGCACTGTTGCTCGGCAACAAGGGCGTGGCGGGCTGGGTGGGGCCTCGGACCTGCAGCACCTCAGATAGAGGGATCTCCTGCAGGAAGAAGAGGAGATGTTTTAATTTGTATTGTTTTAATAAAACATCTTGAAGACTTTGGACCATGTGGTGAAACATCACCACATCATCAGCGTCCTGATGGTGGGCTCTCACTCTGTAGTACTTGGTGCTGCTCTCGTTCTGGTACAGAGTGATGCTCTTCCAGTCCAGGATCCAGTAGTGACGTTTCCTCTGGACAGAGACGGAGACATTTCATCACGTGTGTGAGTTTAATGACGTTAACGTCATCAGACTTGGACACACACTCGCCTATATATTATATTATATATTGACCTGTGCAGCTTGTTATGATCGACAGCAGTAAACAGTAAGAAAGACAATGCACGTTATCAAGCTTCATATTGTTTTAAGATAAACAAAGTGAAACCAATCTATCAATGAACTGGACGTAAACAAAAATACACAAATACAGACATTTTGGTACAACAACAATAATAATAGTAATAGTAGTAGTAGTAGTAGTGTGTGTGTGTGTGTGTGTGTCCCTCACCAGCGGGTCAGCGTCGGTGTGATGCAGCAGCCATCCCTCTCTCAGGACGCCACCCGCTCTCCTCTTGGTGTGATGCACCGACTGGACGAGCCTCATCAGGGGGATGTTGCTGCTGAAACACGGACTGAGACGGAGACGCAGAGGACAAACGAAGGCGTCAAGACAAACTTTCCTCTTCCACCTCAAGGCCTCTAGGTGGCAGCGTGCCACTGAAGCTGATCGACCACAGCGATGAGATGTAGGCAGTGATAAACGACAGCGAGTGTGTGTGTGTGTGTGTGGCATGACTAAAACATGACATCACCACCACACAGTCACCTCTCAGGTAGGATGACATCATCAGAACATATCAACAGCCCTCTGACCTCATTGGCTCAGGCTGATGCCCGTCGCCTTTGACCTCGGCCGGCGAGTCCCAATCGGTGGACACGTCCTCGTCAGAGACGCTGAGTGTTGTGACGCTGGAAAGCTCCGACTCATCGTCCTCTGGGTCGGGGGAGCAGCTGTGGTCAGCTGCTGAGGATTCTGGGAAAACAGCGTGACATCATCAACACATTGTCCCAGAAGCACGATGTAACAGACGGGTTCCCGGGAGCGGACGCTCACCTTCCCCGTTGACGCCTCGTCCCTCTCCGGGACAGTCTCTGGGGACCAGAGGTTCACAGCGGCGGTGGCAGTTGAACCTGCAGTCTGTCAATCAATCAATCAATCAATCAATAAATAAATAAATAAAAGGAAACGACCCCCGACGCCTGGTCTATTCCAACATGGCGCCCCGGTGAGTGTGCGAGTCACCTGAGCACTGCAGCCCCTGTCTGAACAGGCCTCGCAGCAGCCGGTGGCAGAACTGGCAGATGGTGGGTTTGGTGTAGCTGTGGATGTGGAAGGTGTGAGGCACCTGGGGTCTGCTCCTGTCACCGCAGCCCACCCCCAGCCAGATCGGAGGCTCCACCCACGACAGAGGCCGGGATGAGGGCTTGAATTTGCTGATCTGGCGATGGAGAGATCAGAGGTTAGCGGTGGTAAAGAGAGTTTTAGAAAACCAACCGTCTCCTCTCACCTCCTCCAGGCTGCCTCCGGCCTGATTGGACAGGGAGTGCGTCCGGGGTCGGCGCGGCGGGAACAGAGAGAAGCTGGTGCTGACCTGACGCCGCGCTCGGCTGCAGTCGTTGCGAAGGTGGAAAGCGCAGCGCTTGTGAAAGTCTAACGCACAACCTGTGGGCGGGCAGAGGTGGAGGTGAGGACGCTTGATATGTGTGTGTATACAGTACGTACTGCTGACTCAGCCATACGCAGGATGAGGTGTGTGGTGAGGTCAGGGAGGAGCTTTACCGTCACACTTCAACCCCTGGCGAACGAGGCCCCACAGCATCTCACCGCAGTGGTGACAGAAGGTGGGAGTCCGGTACGAGTGGACCACCAGCGAGTGTGGACGCATCCTCACCTCGGTCACCGAGGCTGATCCTGAGTCAGATCACAGACACAAAACTCTCTCTCTCTCTCTTTATACATTAATGTATATGTATATATTTCTCCTCTGTGCATCATCTGGCAGATTAAGTCTTGTTGTTGACCTCTGACCTGCGATGATGACCTCGATCAGGTCGCCGTCCTGCAGCTCGTCTGTGTCCGTCAGGCGCTGCAGCAGCAGCTCAGAGGCGGGCTGATGTCTGAAGAGCAGGATCTTCTCCCCACAGCCCACCACACTGTAGTCAGGAGCCTACACACACACACACACACACACACACACACACACACACACACACACACATGCAGAGAAAACCATGATTATAAACCTTCTGCTTTACATCTCTGTCTCTCTGGATGTGAATATGGTCATAAACTGTATAATACACAAAATATTGTATATACACATGTATAAAACAGTGTATTTGTAAATTTGCATAGCTCATATTCAAGAATCTCACACACACACACACATACGGACGAAAAAAATATACATTTCATTTCAAAAACGCAGTAATAAATTATGTATTTTTTTAAAAATTTGTAAATAACTGCCACCTTAAAAATGTACAATTAACGGTGGTCACACACACACGTACACACACACTGGGCCGCTGCCTGGAAACTGGGTGAGGCAGGCCGTGTCTGTGTGTGTGTGTGTGTGAGAAGACAGGGTTGTGGTTGGAAAGTTTGCTGTGCGCCTGTCGACCACACAGTCACTGTAACACAACAGGACGACCAGAGCAGCCTGACTTCATGAGAGTTTTTAAGGTGAAACCACAGCCGCCGTTTCAGCACTGAAGCCATGAAACTGTCAACTTTTATTAGAATTTGTATTTATTCTTAAATAAGTCAATAAACACTTCACCTTGCTTTGGTCAGTGTGTCAGTGTATGTGTGTATACTCAAACCCAGACAGACGTTTTATTTTGAAAACCCACCACCAAAACATCATGCAAACCGATCCTGTACAAATCATATATATTGATCAGTTGTGCTGTCTGTGGCTTTAGCCTTTGTGTTTACCTTGCGCTCGATGACCTCAGCAGCCAGCCTCTTGGCATGGCGGTAGCTCAGGTTCCCAGCAGGGACCTGAACCGTCTCCCTGAACAGGCCGAGCTGGAACCGGACCACCGCCGGCGCCGTGAGACCGGTGGGACTGGATGGAGTCACTGTGGACATGGAGACACAACCTGAGAATGAAAGAGAACAAAAAAAATAAAATCAGATTGTCTTCACTTTCCTTTGTGAACTTTATGAAAACAAACTCTTACTTTGTAGCTTTCAGCTCAGGCGCAGAATGTGACGTCTCCGCTGAGTCTGGTTTCCTCCGCGGCGCTCGACTGTCTGAGACAGGAAGTTAAGACCCACTCATCTGTGAGCGTAAGGTCAACACCCACAAAGCACTGAGAGACACACACACACACACACACACACAAACGCTTGAAGGACGACAATGTGAGAGAGACAGAATGAGTCTGAAAAGCGGAATTTGTTTTTATTGATACACATCAGGTTGGCCCCTTCACAATAAGATCCATCATAAGGTCAAGCATAAGGTCAGCAGTACGGGAGGTGAAATCAGGATTCCACCTCCACATATACACACATACACATACACATGACTCCTCCTCGTACATCGACCAGCCAGATGTATTGATCTCATCACTATTTGTACGTCAGAGAAACAAAGATCTGATCTTTGTGTTTGAAGCTTTGGATCAAACTTCTCCTGCGACACGATAAATATTTACAACTGCAGCTGCTTGTCCTCCTCATCTACTGCATGTTACCAACCTATAGAGCACATTAATATGTATATATCTCTAACACGGCACCAACCCATGGTTAATACGCGATCAACACCATTACACACTTCTTAATATTGCTATGATTGTGTCTTGTGGGTCAGGATTCAACTATAGTGTTTGGATGAGATTGTGTACCTGTGATTAAAGGAACTTCAAGTCGTCTAGTGTGACACACAATAAACATACACAAATATAAAAAAGGTCATACATGGATCATTCTGTACATTATTGAAGCACGTTTCCAGTTTCTTTCTAATGCACCTTCATGACTTTTTTGTTTTTTTTTCTTTTTTGAAACACCGACATTTATTCCCTCGTCTCATTATTGATCCACGTGAGCCTGGAACATTCTGCCCAATCAGAAGCTGATAGGATAATTAGCGCTTTGCAGACTCAAACAGATCCAGTGTAAACCCCAGCACACCTCCACCCGTTCCACATACGGCTAAACATTCAAATGATCCGCTGTCAGGAGCATAACATAACGCAAAACACGGCAAAGCAGCCAGGTGGCGCTCCTGTTCACCAACAGCCCAAAGAACATGTATCAGAGTAAACGGTGAAGCTGAAGCATCATCACCTCGAAACAAAGACAGTTAGCGTTTATATGATTATGCAGCAAAACATCCTGCTATAGTGATTGTAAACAACTTTTCACCTTCACAATATTCAAGCTTTTTTTTACTTTACTTCATCTGACAAACTGATTTTGTTTCCTGTACAATAGGTAGCTTTTTTTTTTTAAAGTTTGATTTCAAATTCTTTTTTTTTTTTTTATTCCTGTATGACTGATCCCGTAAACCAGGATCTTCGTTTAGAGATGGAGGGGAAAACCCTGCAGGATGCAGAGGAAATGACCTGCAGATATGAGAAGAGATGCTCAGTTTACAGTAGGGTCAAAGGTCAAAGTGCGACAGGACGACAGACTGGACTGACACATCAGTGGTCTGGTAGCTTATTCTGAATGTCAGCACGTTTCAGTGTTGGAGGTACTAACATGATCTTTATTGACCTGGGAATCAATACAGTGTCTCTATCAGGATATGCCCCCCACTCCCCACCCCCCACCCCCACCTGTTCCACTCCTCCACCTTCACCTGAGTGACAGCGGGGAAAAAAAATAATGTGCACAATAATACAAATGAAACGTCAAATAATTTAAAACTATACACACATAAGAAAACAAGGCAAAAAGTGACGCGGCAATGCTCAGTGCTGTTTTGAAAATATAACGTTTCGGTTTGAACCTTTCTTGTCTGTACCGTATTTAATGTGTGCTTGCTGGACGTTAGCGTCAATGCTATCTGCAGCGAAAACCTGGAATCTCTGTACACCAGTGTAGATCGAGGGTACGACAATGACAATGTGGACGCGATGCTACGGTGCTAGGAGTAAAACAAAACGAGGCGTTCAGGTGCAGACGTTTCCGCTCTCTACGAAGCAGCATGCTGATAAATGTGTGCAGCTATTCTCTTTGCGGGTTGATGGCGGCTGTTTGTACGGGGAAGCAGCAGCAGCAGCAGCAGCGACTTTATTCTGCAGGATTAGGTTGAATGTGGAACCGTTTCTTTCAGTGTTCTTTAAAAAAATATGTGGCATGTGCAAAGTGTTGGATATCTGCTTAGAGCTTTAAGTGTGTTTGGTTGATCAAACCGAAAGAGCCGTGCACGGCCTCTCGTCTCCTCGCCGGGACGCTCGCCGTCTCCTCGGCCCTCGGCGTCCACGTCTAGCCGAGCAGGGAGCTGCGTCTGGTCAGGTCCACGTTGCTGGCACTCAGGCCCCTGCAGTCTGACAGAGCCGAGTTGTCATCCTGAAAACAATCAGTGTGTGTTAGTGCCACAGATACCTGACAATCAATATCCCGAGTTCCTGATCAAATCAGTTCATATTGATTGATCGATCTGATGTTTAAAAAGATCAGTTTATTACCATTTAAAACACGTTTTGGAAAAACACATTGTCCACACGCTACCTGTGCGCTCTCCTCTGTGCTCTTGTTGAGGAAGTTGAGGGAACTTGCTCTTTTCATTCTGAGGCAGCAAAACAAAATCGTGTGATGAAACTCAAACCTTGAATTCTGTTGTATTGTGGGAAAAAAAAACAACCCAAACACAACCATGAGTCGAGCTGAAATATGAATGGGTTTGAATAATTACCCAGGGTTCCGAGGTTCTTGAGGTCCACTGCCCTGCAGCTTCTTCACCAGCATCTCGCTGCTCCTCCTCAGAGCGTCACGAATCTTCCCGAAGGAGCCGCTGCGGCGCAGGGACCCGTTACCATCCTGAAGAAATCAAAACATTAGTGTGTGTGTGTGTGTGTGTGTATATATGTTATCATTCATGTTGTTCTACACTTAATGAAAAGCGTGTGAACTGACCCCGTTCCACTCAGCAGAGTCGTCCCCTTCGTTCTCGCCCCTCTGTCCCCCCGGTCCGCTGATTCCTTCCCTGCTGTGTCGCCTGTCGCTGCCTCCGGCCCCCCCGTCCTTCAGCAGCTCCACCACCTTACTCTGGTTAATGGCATCGAAACCCTGAGGACAGACGACCGCACACGGGAGAACAACATGTCAACACCTCCAGTTTGTGCCTGAGCTATAAAATCAGCCTGACGTTGTTTATGTGCCAATAAACCAGAGCTGCAAATCTGCTCACCGGAGCCCAGCCAGCTCCTCTAACTGCACTAATTCACCAGCAGGCGGTCACAGCACTCTGACAGAGGTCACGCAGAGGTCAGGTCAGGGGGGGGTTTTGTGGTACCTGTTTGCGTGACTTGCTGGCGCACTCCTCCAGCGTCTCTGCTGCCTCCAGTTTCCCCTGGCGACGGTACAGAGCTCCCAGGCTTTTCAGGGTTGTGTTCACTGTCGGGCTGGGGGGGGGGGGGGGGGGGCGGGCAA
>JAFBJQ010000652.1:139672-282052 GCA_016785345.1 Trinectes maculatus
GGGGGGGGGTCGAGACAATGATGCAATAATTGTTTTGTATGTAAAAACAATACAATTTCCATTACATGTTTCCATGACGACTATAGACAGACTTACCTGTCCACCTTACAGGCCTTATACCAGCTGCCATACTCAACATAGAGGCCAGAGTCCTTGCGTTTACCCTGAAAAAGAGAGAGAGAGGGAGAGCGATGAGAGGAGGTGGATATTTACAGCAGCTGTATGAATCAGTGGTGGGGAAGGTCGACCTGAACCGCTGACCTTGCTCTCCTCTCTCTCCTCCGCGTGCATCCAGATTGGCTTGTTGTCGTCTGTTGGACACACAGGAGGATTATCAAATGAAAACGCACTGGACAGGAAACGACCAGGGCTCCTGAACGTGACACACATTTCTCACCCGGCCTCTCTGACCACGTGATGTCAAATACAGGGGGTCCTCGAGTTACGACGGAGATCCGTTCCTGAGAATGTGTCGTAACCGAATTTTGGCGTAAGTCGGAACATACATTCATAGGTAAGGTAGTTACAAAGTTGTGCCACTAGATGTCGCTATAACACCACCCTACAATAAGAGTTTACTGTGGTGAATTGCCTTTTGTCCCTCTTGACCCTCTTGACACACCGTAGGGGTTGATATCGCGAGTGTAATGAGCCAGCGGTCCATTTCACATAAGTAAACACAAGGCAGAGTAGCCTAGCTGTGCTGTGGAGGTGCTGGAGAGCCGGCAGGCGCGCTGAGAGACAGAGAGAGCGCTCACCAACTAGTTCCCGTGTGAAGTCTGTACATATTTAAGGGGCAAACCGCTTAAGCCAAAACAAGGAAGTTCACGGGAGATGTGTCGTAACCACGAAAACGACGTAACTCACGACCGTCGTAACTCGAGGACCCCCTGTACACACCAAGGCCCATGTTCTCGCTCAGGACCTGTGAATGCATCACAGTCTGAAACATCAGACTTAAACTGCCTCGCATGTTTCTAAATAATCCTGTGACCGGCTGGGAACCAAGAGCGATGGGCGGGACCAGGGTGTGGCCTGACTGACTGACTTACAATCCATGTTTTTTATATTACGTTTCCTCATGTGACAACGATTTAAGTTGCTTTGGTTTATCTCCTCTACCTGTACATACATGTCTGACAACGTCCACTTACTGTTGACAGATCCAAACTCCTTCTCGTGTGCCCGGGTCAGGATCTCCTTGTACAGAGCCTCGGCGTCTTTGAACTTCCCCTGCTTCAGGTAGCACGTGGCCTGAACAGGAGAACAGGGACAGTGTTCAGTCCGAGCATGGACGAGGACAACAGAGACATGTGACGCTGGTCATGAGAGGAGACGCTGATCGATGACCCCACCAGATTGTTTTTGGTCTTGGCCACGTTTGGGTCGTCGGCTCCCAGCTTGGACTCATAGATCTCCAGCGCGCGCCTGTAGTAGTACTCCACCTCGTCATACTTGCCCTGGTTCTGACACAGCAGGGCCAGGTTGTTCAGCTGCTTGGCGACATCTGGGTGGTACCTGCCCAACACCTGGATCCAGCACCACGACATGTTTAAGGTCATGTGTAACCAACAAGCACAAACGCAGTATCTCCATATCTTACAATGATCAACAGAATATGCTACACAACAGAGATGGTCCCCACCTTCTCTCGGATTTCCAGCGCTCTCTTGCAGAGTGGCTCCGCCTCCTTGTACTTGCCCCTCTTGCCGTACAACACCGCCAGGTTGTTGAGTGTTGCGGCCACGGCTGGATGATCCTTCCCTAGGGTCTTCTCTCTGATGGCCAGGGCGTCGTTCAGGAGGTGAGCTGCTTCTTTGTACTTGTTCTGGTCTCTGGCGAACAGGAACAATGACACTTGATTTCAAACCCGAGTCACAACACCACCATGTGGCGTGGCGCTGATATCACCCATTCCCACCTGTACACCAGGGCCAGGATGTTGAGCATGGTGGCCACGTCAGGATGGTCGTGTCCAGACGTCTTCTCCAGGTCCTCCAGGGCCTGTTTGCACAGCGGCACGGCCACCTCGTACCTCCCCTGCGAGGCGTACTGGATCACCAGGTTGTGCAGCGTCCGGAGACGCGCCGGGATCTCGTATCCGCCCTGCTGGGCTGCCACCTCCCCGCTGGGCTGGGCTGAAGGCGTATGATGGAATTTATATCACATCTTTTAGGAAACGTTCCATAAAATACATGAACCAGAAATCTTGCACTTTTAAATATGATTTAAAGTTGATGATAATAATAATAATAATAATAATAATAATAATAATAATAATAATAATAATAATAATAATAATGATGATGATGATGATGATGCGTTTCCTATTATACACATTTCATTTTCTCAAAAGTCAGAAATTTGTGTGAGAAGAGTAAAGAATTCACCGGCCGAGAATACAAGGTTTTCCTCAACACACTAAACAAGTACACACTTGCATAACAAAAGCAAAAATACATCAACATGGCTTTGTCACAACTGTCGCAAATAAATATCTTCAAAACAATCAAATGCAAATCTGATTATTTCATCTCTCAAACGAGTAAACGACTAAACAACTACTGACTAAAAGCAACAACCAGCGTAGGTTAGAAGTGTTTACTCCCTCCTACACAGGTGAATCTGATCCAGTCTGACTCCACCTGCTCGCGTCGTTAAAGGACATTACACAGACACAAAACCTTCAAAATAAAGGTTCTGCCAAAAAAAAAGAACTTTACATACACTATGTATGTCTTCATGTTATGTCTGAATGTGCAGTTCAAATTAAAAAGTGATCACTGAAGGCAACATTCAATCCAATCATCAATAATTAAAAGTGGTGCAGCGTTTACTGTCTGGATAATGGGTGGGAAAACTGAACGTCCTGTACGGCTTGTAATGTACAGCTTAAGTGACCTTTCTTTTCTATCTGTGGAAAATTCATTTACCTACACACACACACACGCACACACACACACACACACACACATATATGAAACATAAATAATCAGTGGGTGCAGTCCTACTGTGAACCACAGCTATGTTTAACATCTTGTTTTCATACCTGGTCCCTGGTCATCATCGTTGGGGAACAAGTCGTCCAAACTGTCCTTCGACGTGTCTCCTGCTCCTCCGCCGCCGCCGGAGCCCTGGCTCTTCTCCTCCGAGGGCGACGCGTCATCGTCGAACTTCTTGATCTGATTCATGAACTCCAGGTGCTTCTTCTCCTCCTCCAGCTGGGCGACGCTCTGCTCGCTGCGCTGCAGCTTGTGCTGCGTCCCCGCCAGCTCGTCCCGCAGCCACTGGTTCTCCTGGCAGAGGCGGCGCACCTGAGCGCGCAGCTTCTGCTTCTCTGACTCCACGGTGCTCAGGTGGCTGGACAGGGCGATGATCACCTGGGGAAACCAAAAAAAAAAAAAAAAAAAACAATCCAATGAAATTTCAACTGAGTTTTTTTTTTTGCATCTTTGTTGATGCATGTGCAGGACGGTACCTGAGCCTCTCCCAGACCCAGTTCAATGGCCTCCAGACTCTTGCGAAGCAGGCCGGACTTCTCCTGGGCGCTGGGTGGCTGGGTGCAGTCCAGCAGGGAGTTGAGGAGCTGGGCGTGTTCCCCCCGCAGCGTCTCCAGACCCTGCATGACGGCCTTAGTGTTGAGGACGATCTCATCCTGGCTCAGCCGCTCCAAGGCTTCCTCACGTGGATACACCATGGTGGACATTGCCTGCTTTCATACACGCTGTGGGAGACGGGGGGGAATTGAAAAGAGGGGAGGGTCTTTTTATTCATCAGTGAAAGGAGAGATGAGTTTGAGTTGATTGTTGTCCTGGAGATATGAGAGAAAGAAGAGAGATAACAGCAGGGGAATGGGGATAATGAGGGAGGGAGGGTGTGTAGAGATCCTCACTGAGAAGGTCAGAGAGGGCGGAAGTGAGGGAAGGAGAGAATATGATACACAAGCCCTGTGTGTGTGTGTCGCTTTAACTCAGTTCTGTCGACGCAATTCCAACAGGCCCAGAGCAAATAAGTGGTTTTCCATTACATTATTACATAATGTGCCTGTAGGGCAGGTAGATTAGACTGAAAGCCATAAGGTGTGTGTGTGTGTGTGTGTGTGTGTGTGTGTGTGTGTGTGTGTAGGTAAACCCATTTAGATGACAACAAGAGGATTCCTCTGAGCCTGACACTAACGCAGCAGCTGCCAGTGACTAGTGAAGCCAATTAAAGCGAGACGCCGACTCATCAAAGTGATGACAACAAAAGGCCCATACTGTATATGTAAATATGTGTATATATAAATGTGTCTGTGTGTACTGTGTATATACTGTGTGTGTGTGTTTGTATACTGTGTGTATATGTATATGTAAATGTATGTGTATACACACAAACACACACATATATGTATGTATACACACACACACACACACACACACATATTTATATGTCTCCTGTCATTTATTTCCACAATCAAGTCTTACACACCATGGTGCCTTCACTGTGCTTTATCTCAGGTGGGAAAAGACAACACTAATAATGCATCTTGTTATACGGACACTAAAAATCCAGACAGTATCTATAAAGCTCCACATCTACAGTATATGATATATATATATGTGTGTATATATATATATATACTCTATGTTTTCCAGCAGTAGAGCGTGATCCTGCATCCCAGAGGATAGCATCAGAGATAGCATCGTGACTTTCTCCTAATATGATGGTGGAGGCACCTGTATTCCCCCCACCCCACCCCACCTCACCCATCTGCCCCCCTCCCCTCTCCCTCACACGCAGGCTGCAATGCACCAATATCCAATGCTTCCTTCAAACGCAGACCTGGAGGCTCGGAAACGGGAAAACATCCATCCACGTTTCAATTGTTACCGCTGTTCGGGATTGTTGTAGGGGACACGGGTGGATGGATGGCGGATGGATGGTGGATGGATGAGGCCTGCGGTTGATGCAAATCAATCAAGGTGACCGACGTGAGGATCCAGCGGCTTCATGTAAACAACAGGCCCGGAGCTGTTACACAATACACACTCATTCACAGCGACTCATTATGAACGCTCATTATGATGATGGTTTACAGGTAAGAACGCGAGCGAGGAGTCCATGAGGCGTTTACGGACCTCGCGCTGGACGTCACCATTGATTTGACAGCTTGCTAAAAAAAAACATACACCGGTAAATTCACAGCGTACGGATTCAACGACTTCCTTTTTTAACTCATAAACTGCGACATGAAGCTCACACGAAGGTGAATGTTGTTATTTATCATCATTTTTTACCTTCATCGAAGACAAGTGCGACGTTTCGTGTTTCCCTGGAACAAAGCAGGACAGTGTTGTGATGCTCCGAGCACACCAGCGGCAAGTCGGCTCACGGAAATCAAAGTGCTTCCGGGAAACGTTTCAAAATAAAACACCCGAGCAACGGTGACGCAAAGTGGGACAGTGCGTCGATTACGGTATAAGTTGCCATTGTTTGATTAAAAATATCTTTCATTTGAAAACGTGGTGCAAACCAAGTAACTGATTACTCAATGAGATGGCAATAAATTCATGAAAAAATAACTTTACTTTGAAGGAGGCTGCGTTACAGGAAGTTGCTACACTGACTTAATTAATTTAACGATTGTCCCGCTATCTGGCACTAAAGTATCTCCAACAATACAGAGTTTAGTTTAATGATGTTATAAACCCCGATTAATCTGAAATTTTAATGTCATAAATTCTGTTTGACACCAAAGGTTAATTGATGTCAAGATGGTTCACTGCCATTTTTCTCCAAGCTGACAGGAAATGATCTGGCGCCTGCGTAAAGCTAAAGTGCTGCGAGCTGTTTCCTGCTCATTTGGTAGCATCACATGAAAGTTTCTCTGAAAAGGGACTGGGGTGTTTTATCAGTATCATTTCATTTCAGATATTATTTTTTTCAGAAATTTGGGATTATATATTAATCTTATTTACATTTTGAGATGAGTGAAGCCTCTTGCTTTGTAATGGTTCAAAAGTAGCACATTACCATCACATATCATAGTTATTTTCAGTGAAAATAACTTATTTATCTAAATGGACAGTTTGCTAATATCTTGTAGCTACTTAATGATAACTGTTTGCATTTGGAATTTATAATGATTGTTGTATACTGGAGATTTCTTTTCATTATTTAATAATTTACACCTATAAATAAGCCCCAAACATCCACATGTACCCACAAAACATATCTAATCATAGAATTAAAAACAAAACAAACCACATGCCTACAAATCAGGAATATTTTTATTTTTTAAAAAACAAATTAAACAATGAACACGTCCACTTTTCATCCCACACTGGTTTGACTGACAAACGCAATCATGAAAAAGCCATACTACAAAACATGTGAAATTATGAAAACAAAAACAAAACAAGAACTAGAACACAATATAACAAGTATTATCTGATATGTACAAGCGTTAAACTTTATTATAGTTATTGTTATAGGCAAAAGGCAAAAAAAGCTGAAGACGGCTTGCTGAAGAAACAATGGCATGTGCAATATACTCTCCACCAGACCACAAGCTTAGGACGCTCGGCTGCGAGAGCTGACTCATCAGACACAGAACGTCGACCTTGTGGAAGACCAGTGAAGAAGACTCTCTCATCATCAGCGGACGGGAGAGAAAAGACACTGCTGATCACGGACAGAAGATTACTGATGGACCAAACGGTTCCTCATCTCTAACCACAACTAGTCAACAACAGAGGAACCATCGTTTAACAGCGTCACAAACACAGGTACAGGAAAGACACACAGGAACAAGTTCAACACTGACGTACAGAACAACCAGCGTTTTCAACGAGACTCCAAAGAGTGAGAAGAACAAAGATGTAAAAGGTGACAAGATCATGAAAAGCTATGGAGCAAGGGTGTTGAAGAAGGGACGCCCACATCTATCTAATGATTACATTTTAGTTTTGGCAATGATTGTGACATCAACGCCTCTTTCAGTGGGATCATTCAGATTTCAGTTTCCGTTCCATCAGTGAGCGAGTGCAAGCAGAAGAGGCATCGTTACAGTGTAGCTCAGTAAAAGCAAAGATTCACATCATTGCAATAATTCTACAAAACAAAGGCAAAGAGCATTTTGTGTGAGTGGATGTTGATTCTAGCAGCAGAGGGACCATGGATACAACAAACTGGTCAAAATTGCTTTGTAATTTTTTTTAATTGGGCTGTCCAATTAAAAAAAAAACGTGGTACCATTTCAAAATAAAGCATACTTAAAATGGGACAGTTGACCTTAAAACTTTAAAAACAAGTTGAGCGTATAATCTCGACTAAACATCAAAACCTGTTCTTTCTATTCATACATTGTAGCAGAATTTTTTAAAAAGTATTTAACATAGATAAAGTGAGTGGGGGCAATGAATGATGAAGTATGGATTATTTAAATGGTACCACATTTAACAGACACCCAGTTTGGATCTGGTGACCTCTACGTCAAACTACAGTCAATCATCGCTCACTGATCTTCAGTAATAAACCAAACCTCCTGTCAGAGGTGAGCACTCAGTCTGTTGTCACTGGTTGTCAGCAACACAAGGGCACAACGTGTTAAGTTTCAGGTGGGCTGCGTTCAATGAACACTTAAAGTTACACGAAGAGATGCGTGATGTTCACAGACATCACAGTCAGCCTTTGTAAACGAAATTCAGTACATTCATATGATTCAAAATCAGTGGTGACAGGTGAGCTGTAAACAAACAGTCGAGGTCTGAAAGCGTTTGGCGTGAAACCTTGTGTAACAGGTGGCGTCCGACAGGAAGATGAGCCGAGTCTGACGCGTGCTGCTGACGTTACAACTGTAACACTGTAATATCTACACAGGCAAGAAAAAAAAACCCTATCTATTATCAATCAATCAATTACAGCATTTTAAATCAAGACACTGGCTTTAACACTATTTAAAAAAATAAGTTGCTAATACTTCACTGTTACGATGTAAGTGACACAAGGCAGAGCTACAAAGGCCTTTTTTTAAAAATATTATCAGTCAATGAACCCTAACACATTTGTGGGTTTCAAACGTTACTGAATCGTGATCAATTAAAATCCATAAATCTAAATTTCTTACTTTTACTTTTTCAATTGCGGAAAAAAAAACCAATAAGCATCTGCCTTGTGCCAAAGCTACAAAGTAAAGAAGATCACCACTGCAGCTGTTGCAGCATTGATCTAAATATCACCACTTTGTCAACACAGTGTCACCGCACGCACACATACACACACACACACACTCACGCACAGCTATCGCAGGCCCTCTGTCACATGGTATAAAAAGCATTTCTCCTATTTGGTGATTTTTTTTTTTTATGTTTCTGACCACATCAATTGGATTTCACCACATACACACACACACACACACTTGTTACCGGTTACTATACACTCACTATACAATCACCTCACGACATCCTAAAGAAAGCCTGTAGCAGACCTGGACCAAAACAGGTTCAACCCAAATACATATTCCCCACATATGGTTATTACGGTTATTTAAGAGAAAGGTTGAATTTAAGGCTGATTAATATCGTGGGACAATTAGCGATGACATTGTGCTTTAATTAGCAGGTGATTAAATCCCATTCTTGTGGTACAAATACTCTGGAATGAGCTGGCGTTATCCAGGGAAAAAATCATTTTCCCATCAGTGCTGCTGAGTTTTGGGGTTTTTCTCACTCTCCATTATGCATTTTGTTTGTTTCAGTTTGTGTGTTGCATATGTGTTTAGGTCTGCTGTCAGGAGGGCAGAGGGCAAAGGGCAGAGGGCTGCCAACACTCACACAGTATGTGTGTACTCATATACAGTAAGTGCATAGCAAATAAGACGATAATGGAAACTGCACATGACATCGGCCCTGCCCTGTAATCGACACGATAAATCACACAACAGCATCAAAGGGAAGGTTTGACTATTTTCCACAAGAGCACAATGCAAAAAGACACTTCCCCTTCATAAATATATTTAAATTTTTTTCTGCTTTTTAAAGTATTTCACATCCAAACATACAGTATTTAACTGTTACACTGAAGCCCTTGAAATAAAAAAAAAACAAAACAACTGGGCCTGTTTTGAGGGGACTGTGTATTAAAGACGCAGACGATGTGGAGGTGAAGTTCATCACTCTACAGGCTGCATTTTCTTTGTGTTTCAATTGGCTCATGCAAACATGGAAGCTCTGTCATTTCCACTTCAGTTTCAGTTACTGTTTCGGCACATGAG
Source organism: Trinectes maculatus (assembly GCA_016785345.1). NCBI lineage: Eukaryota > Metazoa > Chordata > Actinopteri > Pleuronectiformes > Achiridae > Trinectes > Trinectes maculatus. The sequence goes on from JAFBJQ010000652.1 coordinate 148,926, forward strand.
TGGCGTCATTGTTAATTAAACACATGCACGTGTGGAACAGGCCACTGACATGACCCTTCAAGGGTTTCATAAAGGTCAGGGGTCAAAAGTTGAGGGGCAGACTTGAAATCGGTGAGTTGTTGCATGCTGTTGCATTCCATAGAACGGAAACATAAAATGGCAGTTGGCTAATAAACTTGTGCTATAAGCCCCTTGTAAACGCACCATCTCACACACACATAACACACATACACACACACTGAAAGGGGCTTTAAAGTGACCAGTAACAGCACTGCACCACAACACCATCCTCCTCCTCCTCCTGTCCTCCGCCCAAGACCAAATAAGACGACTGAAGCTATCATGAAATTAAAGAAAGAAAATGAGTCCAGCCACTTGACGTCTTCCCTCAGCTCTGCAGGCGATGAGAGGCGGCGTCAGTGCTCAGGCGAGACAGGAAACGAGGTGAGCCAAAGGTCAAGTCTGGGTCACGGGAGTCAGGGGGCGCTCACCCCTAAGACGGGGGCTTGGTGTAGCCGAAAAGTCCGACAGGTAGGTATTTGACGTGAGTGGGCCACTGTGCTGCCAGCTGGAAGAACTTAACGTCGTTCCACTCCACGCCATCGATAGACACTGGGAGGAAACGGAAGAGACGACACACACTCAGCGGATTTCAAAGAAAATAAAACTAAAACGGGAAACATAAAGGTGAGAGGCGGGAGCGCCGCTGCTCAGGTTACCTTTCAGGATGGTCTGCTGCTGCTTGGCAGAGCAGATGAGTCGGCTGATGCCTTCGATGACCTGGCTCTTTGAGTCCACATCCTTTTCCTTGGGCTTCTTTCCCAGGAAGATAGTGGGAACTGAGGGAACAAATAAACATATACAGCACAGTCAGTGCAAGTGTGTGTAATTAAAGGTGGAACATGAATCCCTGTGGGGACCCGGGGTAAAATAGGCCCCTTGCGCCCCCTAGGAGGCGACAAATGGGGCAGAATGTGTGTTGTAATGTTGACAATGATGAAAGATGGCATATAGTTTTGTTTTATAACAGTTTCCATGAACTCATCTTCACATCTCACCTTTCTTGTTCTTCTCCTTGGTAACTACAGTCATAGCCATGGTGCTGACTTGGGCCTGTGGATCGCTGCTGCCCCCGCCTGGCAGCCTGCTGACCTGCAGCGAGCGGAAAGCGCACTTCAGTGTGTTCTTGCAGCCCGTGTCGCGCCGCTCGCCCTCCCGCCGCTTCTCCGCCAGCGAGGCCAGCCAGTAATCCACCTGCAGGCCGATGGCGTCCACACCGTGAGGCATGCTGGGACTCCTGTGGGCAGAAAAAAAAACATGACTCTTGCATCCCAGTCAAGCTAAACTGCTTATGTTCAACAAACACAGGTTAGTCATTCAAAGGCATCAGCTCTTTTTGCTCAGTGTTTAGACTGACATCAACAAGTTGATACTGTATGTTGACAGTTCAGGCAACATGTTGCCACAACAGACAATGTTACCTGTGTGTTGTGTGTTAATGTATAAATAGCAGGGATCATTCTTACCCTTGTACAGTGAGGACACTGCCCATGGAGGGGGAGGAGGGGGGAGTGGCGGCCTCCTTAATCACCCCTGTGGGGGAGCCATGGGAAGGGGGGGACGTGGAGGGGACGGCCAAACTCACAGCCACGCCTTCTTCTGTGTCCCCTTAACAACCATTAAACAGGACAAAGGTGAGCATGTTCTCACTTTGGTGATTTAAACGTTCATAATCTCTCAGTTTGTTGCTGGTTTCGGTGAAATGGGGATAAACTCTCACCTGTTGGCGAAGTAGCAGACTCAATGAGACCAACTTTCACGACCTGAAAAAAAAAAAAACAGGGACAAAGAAATCTCAACAATCAGCAGGAAACATGCGGCTGCAAAACACCTGCCGTTACTCCAACCCAAAGTAAATATCCCAGGAATAAACACTTACCCCGATGAAGGGGATGAATTTCTGATATGAGTCTTCATCCCGACTGAAACAGAACGAGTGAACCTTTCAGAAAAGGTAAAGGGACGATAAATAGTGTGTGGTTTGTGTTTGTTAGTATCTGCACTCACGTCCTGTGTTTGCAGGTGAGCATGGCCTCAGCGATGGGCAGCTGGTGTGTGACGGTCGCTCCGCTGATGTACTGGCTGATTCTTCCGGCTACATCTAACTGGTCTGGAGGATAACAAAGAGAAAATTCACTCAGCCGCTGCAGCGAATGTGTGCGTCCGTGTTGTGTGATGATTGAGTGTATGAGGGGTGGTACCTGTTTGTGGCGGCTCAGACCGGCTAAACACATCTCTCCATGGTCCGTCCAGAAAGGAGGAGCTGTAGCGGTTGTCAAGGGCGCCGAGGTGCTTAGCAACCGGATGTGAGCCTGGTGAAGAAGCAAAAGTGAAGAATGGAAAGAATGTGAAACTATTAGCATTAGATTATAAGGAGAGAGTCGCTGTCTCGCTGACCACCGGTGGACGCTCTTACCCAGAGGCACCACCAGGAAGCGCATGTGGCTGAGCCAGTCGGACGTCTTGTTAGCGAGCTGGGTGACAAAGAACTGCAGGATGGCTCCGAGGTAGCTCTGACCGCCCACCGCTGCCACCTTCACCGCTCTGGGCATGGACGAGTTACAGTTACAGCTGCAGGGACGAGCAGAGAGAGAGAGAGAGAGTGGTGTTAGTGGTGCGATGTGGAGGTGAGATCAGAAAATGTCGAGGGAGAAAATCCAATTGGAAGGACTTTAAATAATAAAAATGAATAAATAAATTGTGTGTATGAATGTTAGCTGTTCAGAAACGCTCACAATTTCTGGATACGGGTGAGCACAGCCGACAGCACCGCCTGGATTTCAGCCGCCGAACACGTGCACACCACCGGGTGTCTCTGCACCTGCAGCTGCTCCGCAACATACTGAAACACACAAAAACAAAAAAAGTCACATGCCTGATGACAAACGACATGGTATTCATAATATATTACCACATGTTTAATTGTTTAGACATAAAATTACCATACCTGCCCCTGCCAGTCTGTTCCATTGACCAGGATCAGGCTTTCCGGAAGCGCAGAGTCCGACAGCAGGATCTGGTTCAGCTGGTCGTAAACCACCTTCCTCAGGACCTACGTGCATCGTCCGACATACACACACATGCACACACACGCTGAGCACACAAGCCCCCACTGTGGTGATACATTTACTTAACAAATGACTCATCAGCTCATGCATAATTCATTTCCTGAGCTCCAGGCGAGTCATACATTATCTGGATGTGCATGCGCGTCACATTACGGAAAGGAAAGTAGGGAGTGGGCTGACGAAGACGCTGAACAAAGGGAATTAGATTTTAAGTGGGAATCCCTGTGTGGGAATACTGCAACATGCTGATTTATTATTGTGTGTTGCGTCTCTCGGTCCCGTACCGGCGTGCTGTGTCCCAGCTCGGGGGACCTCTCCGAGTCTGAGCTGTTGGTGCGTTCACTCAGAGGTTTGGACAGCTGCCTCTCCTTCATGGGGGTGCTGCTGCGCTTCTGTCGGGGTGTGTGGCCCCCGTCCAGCCTGAGGAGAGACATGGACAACATGAGTAATATCCGTCCATCCATCCATACATGCAGCCATTATCTACTGTTTACCCTTTGCTATGGACAATTAGTCCATAATTTATCATCATGCAGTTTTCTTATTTCACACATTATTGATAACTGCAGTGTGAAATAGGAGAAGAGGTGGGTGGTTAGCAGGAGCAACGAAAGTTCACCACCTACACAACTTACACTGCATCAACACAAAATTGTTTTTTTTTTTTTTAAATTTTGGGTGATTTGTTACCTTGGCGACGACATGGGCTGCATTTCACTCTTGCTGCACTTCACAGGCGTACGGGGTTTCTCTGCCACTGACACAGTGATGCAGGGGCCCACCTCAGCAAACAGCTCCTGGTCTGTTAGCTCCTGCACGCACACACACACACACACACACACACACACACACACACACACAGAGGACAGACTGTCAGTGTCAAAGAAGGGAGATGCTGATAATCCCAAACCCAACCTCAGTCAGTGAGTATCACACCCATCACACCCGTCGTACCAGTGTGTCAGTCTCAGACAGGGCCTCATCCAGGTTGCGGCTGCGGGAGGGTTTCATCTTCTCTAAGGGAGGCTGCTCCCCCTGCTGGGAAAACAAAGGAAGTGACACATACTGTTCAGTGAAGTCATTATGCAGCTGCAGTGTTCAGCTCAGTCTACTGAGTTTAATCGGGTTCTGTATATTAATCTATTTATGGTGTTTTACAGTCTTGAAAAGTGAATGAAACACATGGACCAACGCGAAAAGACACATCTTTCTCAAAAGCCTGCAGGCAGCAGCACAACACCGCAGGTTTGTTTCGTTATTACTACGACAGGGAAAGTGCAGCTGTGTGATTGCAGCCAAAACATCCAGTAATATCCATTCATGTCAGTGAGACTGAGAGTAACACAGGTGGCGACTGCTGCGGAGCTATTTGATTTCTGCCCTATTAAAAATCTGCTGGGCTGCAGCATTCATGAAATCCCATATTTGCATTGTGCCATCCCCTGGAGGGATTATTAGACATTTACTACCTGGATGTGGAGTCACATGTCGTTTTAAGGCTTCATGTTACGCTGTACTCTTACAGGAATTTTAAGTCATTGTATTGTATTGTGCAATCTTAAAAAATGCAGTTTGGCTTTTTTTTAATCTTCATTCTTCTCATGTGACATAGTTTTGCTTCATCTGGCTGTGGGACAAATCCTCCTCAGCTCCACAGACAGCACGTGGTAAGCTCCTGCTGATGTTAGTCAGTCACTCACCGGGCTGAACGGGTCTCGGCCCAAACTGCCTTTGCTGTTCAGACTGCCGATCTCCGTCTGCGAGCTGGACTGAGACATTCCCTCGAAGAACGGCCTGAAGGCACAAACATTTTCATTTGGTTACCGACTTCGATAAAACAACAAAGCATAAAGGAGATCATCAGTTTATAGTCATAAGTCACTTTGCCTCTATTTATATGCTGTAGATTTGTGAGCTTATAAAAGACAAATTAAGACAAGAACGACATAACTAGAAAGAAAATAGAGAGAAAAAGAGACAAAAAATGATCATTAAAAATGTTCTTTGTCTTCACTATAAACAAGTTATGGACCTCCTGAGAACAAGCCATTCTGGGTCGTACTAAAGACTCATCCAGCTGCTCTGAGACGTTTCTTTTTGAACAGTGATTAGCATAACAGAAACATCATGCTGTGAATCCAGCACAAGAGCTCTTTTATTATTATCTCACTATAGGAAAACAACTTTCTTGGTTTTAAAGAAAACTACTGAAATGTTTTTGAAAAAGTATATTCTTTTGATTTAAAGTTTTCTTTATCTGACCAACATGAATCACCTTTACCGTATTGCTGTAATGGACAGTTTTGACCATTAGATGGCGCTCTGACTGAAAAACAAACACGCCCAGGTGAGGGAATAGGTCTGTGTGTGTTTGGTATGGAGGCTGTGTGTATGCAGTTACCTTAGCTTAGGTTTGGGTGTGCTGAGGATGCTGTCGGTCTCCTCCATCTCCGGCCCGCTGTCGCTGGGGTTATACATCTCCAGACTGTCGTACAGCTCGTCCAGGTCCTCCTCCACCTCCTGGATCTGCTCCCTGGACACGTGCTCCAGACCAAATCCAACCTGGATGAGAAGCAGAAGAACAGCAAGGTGACCAATGGAGGTGAGATGTTTACATGCCGCAGTAACCTGTTTCATGTCAGCGTGAGTTAGAGGGTGCAGCCACAGTTATGACTGTAGTTAGATGTTTCACCTGCATACTGCAGCAGACACTTTCTCTTCATCAACATAAACACACACATATAGACACCAAAAATACCAGAGGTAACAATTCTACTCTGTGATACTGACTCCAATAAACTAAATCTAGAGCATAAACAAACACTTAGTATCTGTGTACACATATAATATATACATTTTTTATATTATATTGTATCAATAGAAATTCATTACAACACACTCCTTACAACAGAGCACATTTCCGAACTGACTTGTTGTTTTTCTATTGCCTTATATTTTTTATCTTTATTGTTTTCTTGGCTTAATTCTGCTATGTGATTGTATTAATGCTGCTGGAAATGTTAATTTCCCTGAGGGAACCCACCCAAGGGATCAATAAAGCTTCTGTCTATCTATCTATAAAACCACTCAGAAGCGAAAGTGTGAGCAGATCAAGCACACACCCTGTACATGATGGAGTAACACACATACACACAATAATCTATTTTGATCGACTGTGTTTGGTGTTGTTTTTCAGGTGTCAGCAACACCTCTGAAGCAAACACACACTCTGAGCCCCGAGTACGACTACGAGATGCGGATGTGTGACTGAAGTCGTGTCGGAGGGGAAAGGCCACGAGGGGGGGGGGGGGGGGGGGGGGAAAAAAGGGGGGTGGGAGGAAGAAAAAAGTGAGAGAACAGCAGAAACAAACACGGCGTGACGCCTACCTCATCGGTGACTTTAAACCTTTTCAGCAAGGCGACAAACTTCTGCTTGATGTTCGGTTGCTGTGGAGAAAGAAAAACAAAACACGAGTTGATGGTCATACTCCTGTGTGTGTGTGTGTGTGAGGCAGGGAATGTATAGTGCACACAGAGACGACAGCATGGTGAATGATAAAGCTATTTCCACAGCTCTCGTTTCACGCTTGATGACTCAAAACGACAACAGCTAACGATACGGCATCAGGACATATTTCTGTCTGTCACACACAGCAGATGTGTTGACCGCGCAGGCACTCCTGTTTGTCTTCATGCATTTTACTCAGGCTATCAAAACCAACACCTCACTTTCAGATGTTTACCCAAACAAGGAATTTCATCTGCCATCAGCAAGTTGAGACAATCAAAGTAATTATCCCCTTCAATAAAGTAATAATAACATTCGCTCTCTGCACTGTAACTCGATGGCCGTCATGTCGGCAAATGCAGCCAATGAAAGTGGCCTTTACTCATTTTTGCTGATGCAGATCCTGATCAGCGTTGACACGGCAATACTTTTTAATTGGACGCTTTTCCTGTCCGCACAGGAAAGTGAAAGGGCAATCGTTTCAGCTCATTATTTTCAATTTTTCATTTCACCTGTAAAAATTGGAGACAACAATTTTCTGCTATCGTAAAAATGGAAGGGAATTTTAAAAACCTAAAACGACCGATATGCAGTGGTACTCATACATTTAATTAAAAGTGACAATTAAAAGCTACTTTCCCTCCAGTTAACGTATTCGCTCTGCATTTGTATTTCACCGAGCATCTTTTTATAGGATGAAATCTAACAATGTTTTGACCAAAAATGTGTGTGCGTGTGTGTGTGTACATCCCAGGATGTGGTCACTATTGTTGTGGTTCCTAGTGGTGAGTCATCGCCAATGTTTTCCCCTTGAAAATTGGCCCGATTTACGCGTAGAGAGAACGAGAGGGAGAAAATTGATTTATAAATAATAACATTCGCTCTCTGCACTGTAACTCGATGGCCGTCATGTCGGCAAATGCAGCCAATGAAAGTGGCCTTTACTCATTTTTGCTGATGCAGATCCTGATCAGCGTTGACACGGCAATACTTTTTAATTGGACGCTTTTCCTGTCCGCACAGGAAAGTGAAAGGGCAATCGTTTCAGCTCATTATTTTCAATTTTTCATTTCACCTGTAAAAATTGGAGACAACAACTTTCTGCTATCGTAAAAATGGAAGGGAATTTTAAAAACCTAAAACGACCGATATGCAGTGGTACTCATACATTTAATTAAAAGTGACAATTAAAAGCTATTTTCCCTCCAGTTAACGTATTCGCTCTGCATTTGTATTTCACCGAGCATCTTTTTATAGGATGAAATCTAACAATATTTTGACCAAAAATGTGTGTGCGTGTGTGTGTGTACATCCCAGGATGTGGTCACTGTTGTTGTGGTTCTTTGTGGTGAGTCATCGCCAATGTTTTCCCCTTGAAAATTGGCCCGATTTACGCGTAGAGAGAACGAGAGGGAGAAAATTGATTTATAGAAAGCCCCACAACAGAGGGAGGCCGATAAGGAGAGGTGGAGGAGGAGGAGAGAGGAGGAGGAGAGGTTGAATGAGGTGAGGCCAGAGGCAGACAAGGGGGCGGCTTTGGGGAGCCCGGTCAAATCAAATGTACTTGAAAAGGTTTATTTCACCAACCAGGTTTGCTGCAAATTACTTTACAGACAAAACAAACTGGTTCGGGGGGAAAACTTGAGAGGGAGTTACGGGGTGAGGATGGATGAGTGAGGTGAGGTGAGGCGACAGGCGTGTTTCTCTTACTCTGGTGATGGCAGCATTGGAAGCGAGCTTACGCCTCGGCTTCTTCTTCCTCACCTCGTCTTCCTCATCATATAGATACTGAAACAGGAGGAGACAGAAAAGTAGAAACCACGTCCAGCTGCGCTATCGTGTTATTCACGTACAGTCTAATATCATAATTTTGTATTTGCATGTTTTGTTTGTTGACTTTGTCCCATTTGCTGCTCGGACGGTTTATGCATCACATATAAACTTAATGTTAAAATGAATCCATCCAGCTATGTTAATCCACACAACCCAGGGCATATGAGATAAATCAAAGTGTAAAAAAAAGATGTATGATATAAACAGACCTGCCCGTGAATGGGATCGTCGCTGCCCTCCTGCTCTGACGAGTAGCTCTCCTCCTCTTCCTCAGAGTAGTTGTCGATGTCGGGGGAGCGATCTGGAGCGAGAGAGACATACAACAGCAGATCACATGACGGGGACAGTTTGACAGAGGGAGGCGGACAGATGCAGACAGAGATGACAGAGGCTTACCAGACAGTTTGGCTTTGGGTCCCTCGTGGTCGATGGGCTGGCTGGACAGTGAGTAGACTCGGACCTCGGCAACAGGCACAGAGGCGTCCTTCAGCTGGCTGTGGAGCCCCAGCACCTGGGCACCCTCGCTGGGGTGCTGCATCACCTGGAGTAAAAAAACAAACAGAAAGGTTTAATCCAGAAACTGTTTATCCATATAGATGAGAACTAGCAGATACCCAGGACACAAGGGTCGTTAAGTCATGATATTATTATATTCTATTCTTCTATTATTAAATTTCATTGTGTTGTAAGGAAAAATATCATAGTGGGGATTAAATGTATTCTTCAATAAAGAATAACATCCTATCACATGTCTTTAAAACCAGACAAAAAGGGTCCAATAATATTTAATAAACGTCATGATGGCAAACAGTTTCATAATTAGACTTTAGGAAAAAGATGGGAATATTTTCCTTCACAACACATGATTTATAATTTCCGGGAAGAGGAGAACAAAGAGGGGCGACTGAAAGCTCTGCAGACAGAGAAATAGAGACGGCTTAAGGACGGAGGAAATGAGGACATGAGAGGGGGGGGACATTAACAAAAACAGCAGTCAGGGATTAACGGAATAAAACGCCTCACGAAGGATGAAAAGTGAACGCGTGAAGCAGCAAAAATCGCTTTGCCCTGCGGTGGCATCAAACGGCAGCATCACGTCCCCTGTGTGTGTGTGTGTTTGTGTGTGTGTGTGTGTCTCTCTCAGCAGTCCAGTCACACTCACAGAGGTAATGAAGTCTGGGCAGCTCGTTACAGAGAGAGTGTGTTCGCAACACATGAAAGACAAACATCACGGCGCGTTTGCGCGTTCACTTGGACGAGGTTCAGCGAACCTGCTCCAGATGACTGATACACTGCCAGCAGCTTCCTAAAGCTTCTCCACAGGCACTGGAAAGACTTCCAAAAAATATTAATATTATTATTAAGCTGTGTTTATATAAAATGTTTGTTAAAAATAACTTTCTAATCTGTTGTAGTTTTGATGATGCTCAGAAAGTCAGCACAGGCTCCTCATTCCTGAGGACTTATGGGTAAAAGTGTTGGAGATCTCATTAAAATTAGAAACCATTTCTCCTTAGCATCATAAAAAGCATCATAATTTAACGTCATCTCACTTTAGAGGTGATGTCACGGTACACTAACTGAAAGAAATATATGACAACAACCTCCCTTGTCTTCTAAAAAGCAAAACTATGAGTAATAAGCCATAAAATGCACCATTATTCGACTCAAATACACATTTATTTTAGTAGTCGTGTGAGGTAACGTTGCCAGACACATTCCGTGTGACCGGTCTTTTTTTCTGACTGTATTTTACATGCAGGGACTGGGAGTTCCACAGCCTGCAGACATCAGCAACACACAGTTTTACATAAAGACGCCTTTTCTCCTGCTATAAATCAGCTTATTCTGTTGTAGCATTTTGTTTATTTTCCTTCTGATAAAGCCACCAAGACACCAGACACGCAGCATAAATCACAATCCGTTTAAAGCGGCTTCATATTTGCCCGAGACAGAAAATGCAAAAGGGCTTTTGGCAGAAGAGGCTGAAATTTAATAGGGAGGATGATTTACAACAACTTTTAACTGTGGCGGGGGAAGAGAACGAGAAGCCAAAGATCAGACTCCGAGTCTGCCTTCAAAGTCCATTTGCACAAATAAGTTTAGATGAAGGTTATGTGAAGGTTGGCGATGAATGAGTGACTCTGAATGATAAGAGAGAAGACATCTCCTCTCTATCCTGCTTGATATTAGGTTAAGGATCACTTTGTGATGACACTTGGTGAAATCAGTTGGACAGATACTTGGATGAAGCAGGAGGCAGAGGCTGCACGTTCAGGGAAATGAGCCCTGTGACCTGCAGTTTGTTGGGTTAACAGCTCAGATCGGCTGGGACCTTCGTCCAGCTGCAGAGGACGAGACTCTGCTGACACGACCAGTCACAGCTGACGTGCCCTCAGACACGCAGCTTAACCTCCATCTGCTGCGGTGGAGGGGCCTGCTGCTGAAAGCAGTGGTAACGAGTCCGTCTGCAGCGGCTCTCCATCCTCTGTCCACTCACTAACCATCCATTCACCTGGAGAACGCTGTGCTGACTCATGTGAGTAACGTCTTTGTAAAGACATTAAGAAAATCATTTTCAAATGGAAGTAAATTAGGAAACTGTTAATGAAAACGCCATCACAACATCACCACAGTGACGCCATGACCACCACATATCCCCCCCACACTGCAGTTTGATGGTGCGGGTTGCGCTACCTCGGCCATGTTGATGAGGCCCAGGGCCAGCGTCTTGTATCCCAGGATGGTGCGGTTCTTGTACCGCTTCCGGCGCTGCAGCATGATCTGAAGCTTGTTGGCGTCCCTCTTAAGGAAGTGTGGATACTGCAAACACACAAATAGCAAACACAAATAGACAACAGGTGGGTGACTGACAGTGCAGGATGGGTTCGGGCCGATAAAGAGAAGACATTTGTTTCCCAGGTCACGATAATTAGGCTAATTTAACGAGCTCACTGCACACGCTGACCTGACTGTGGCGTCCTGAAGTGTCACATTCAAACTATGACATAAGGCGCCATTACAAATCTCTCCATCTGCACTATAAACAGAACAAAAGCGACTCGTGTAACAGTGTTCAGTCACTTTGCTGCTGGGCTTAATGTCACCTGCAGTGACACAGAACAAACTTAACATTTCTTATAAGCTACTCCACAAAAAGCCAAGTGATGTCAGTGATGTGGGTACCAATGCAAGACCGGTGGTTATTTTTGTATGTTGTGTGCAGTTTGTTTGCGTTTGCCTGGCAGGAACCTGCGAACAGGTGTTTACCTGCAGGGAGAAGGTGAGCTGTAGGTCGGTCTCCGTCAGCCCCGCTGACGACAGCAGGATCTCATTGGAGCGGAGGATACGCTTGGAGCCCTGAGGACGAAGGGACAGGAGGAGAGACGAAGACAAAAGACAGAGCGTCATGTGAGCAGAGGAACCAGGGCAGATCTCTTGACTGACGGCAGCAGAGACAAACAATGCGCCCTCGTCAACCACATGCAGCGGAGACGAGTGTGGGAACAGAGGAGGCTGAAAGAGGAGATGAAATTGACTGACGGGAGGAAACAAAGAGGGAAGACGAAACAAGAGGCTGCAGCAGCAACACTGCGTATTGTGAAGTATCGTTTCAAATATACTAGGTACTAATGTACTAATTGGTAAAAGATTGCGTACCATGTTTACGGTTTAATCACACTTTTCTTTTCTCTGCTGCTACTCTCCATGCGATGCACCAACAAAGGTTTGGTTTTTACCAATTAAATCAAATTGTCATCATCCTTATCGCTGCTGCCGATCACTACAACTCGTCCCTTTACGTTCCCACCTTCCAATAGGTCTCGTACCTGTAGTTTGACGGCGATCACCACTGAAGTGAGGTCTTTATCCAGCTCCTTCAGCATGATCAGCTTCTTCAGAGTCAGGTTGAACAGCCTGTAGAAAACACACAGTGAAAGAACGTTTATCAAAGGCGCTGTAATCCGCCTTCTGTTCCTCTGTATGCAAAGTTAATAAGCAGGCATGAACACCAAGTCCCACGTCTCTGCCTCTTATGATAGCTCTGATAAACGCTTGCTATTGGGAGGAGGAAAACTAATGAGCGGCTGTGTGACAGATTCTCCGGTAGAATACGAGCAACTGCGAAGAGAAAATCTAAAAGAAAAATAAAATCTTTATTAAATCAGAGCTTTGTAGTTTCTCACTGACAGTTATTCAAATGACATCACATCTCTCATATTTTGACATTTTGAGTTGTGTTGTGTAAACGTTAACATCTGTAGGCCGATAATATCGGACATCTCTAATGTAATGTAAATAATGACATGCCATTCATTTGACACAGTCTTATAGGTGAAAACTGAATATGGAAATTAAATATGTACAATTAAAACCTGATTCATGTAACAAGCTCAGAATTAACATATACAGAATTAAAACTGGATTTTCTTTTCCTCTTGACAGTTCGCGAAAACAAGACTTTCACCTCTGACACAATTTACTTCGAGACAATACAGAACAGCTTAATGAACGCACGCTGACTCACACATGACAGACATAAAAAGAAATGACAGACAGACGAGGCCAGCAGCACTAAAAGACCTGAAATGGATTCAGAGAAAAGACACAAACCCGTCACCCAAACAACAGCTCTGTGCAGCCAAGGGTCAATCTATTCAATAATTCATATTCAAGGCTTTGGAGTCAGAGAGTAAACCACTGAGATGGACCTGCCGGGGCTGACTGGAGGCAATCAAGAAGATGGGCACAACACAAACATCATGTCAAAGAATGATTTAGAGAAAAAAAGACGAGTCGAGTGGGCTGAGAAAAGGAGCGGCGAGGGACGGAAGCGAGCAGGAAATGACAAAAGAGAGAACGCGCCCGATAACTGGGAAAAGGAGGTGACAGTAAAAAAGGAAAAGAAATATTGATCAACGTGATCCATCAGAGAAAGAATAAAGTGATAAATGTGACAAAGAACAACAAAAGATGAAAAAGAAATCGATGGATATCGATGTAAGACAAACAGGCATCGCTGTAAATATGGTGGTTAAAACATATTAAATGTGAAAATGCCTATCACCAATATCAATACTGAAAAGCCTTCGCAGATCAATAGTCAGGCGCTGATGACATCTCGAGTTCAGTCACCACACACAGACACACTCCAGCTGCAGAGATTAAAGGCAGCGAGAGAGGAGAGAGAAACTACACCGCCGATCCAGACATCTCTCCACCCTCCACCCTCCACCATCTCTCTCTCTCTCTCTCTGAGCTCACGTCACCGTCATCGCTCAAGTGGACAACAAACACCAAGAGCCTTTTCTCCTCGAACCCGAGGCTTTTTTTCAGAACAGGATCAAAATATCCTGGAGCAGCTATCAGTAAAAACAAATCAGCTTGTCCCTACAGGTTATGATCAGTCGGAACAAATGCATCGCTCCATGATGGTATGGAGGATAACAGAAAGTACTCCCAACCATCAAATAAGCTGTGTTTGAACACGCCTGAGAGCTCCAGGCCTTCACTTTCAGTTTGTTGTCAGTACACTAAGGTACCCTGTTGTCACCCGAACACCTTTAGAGGATTAAACAAACAGCTGAGCGAGCTCTGCTCCTTTTCCACCTCTGAAAGTCAATACCTGCGCGGCATCCTTGTCGAGTAGTCTGTCCCCGTAAACAGTTTACAGCGCATCATCTCCGGAGTGGGAGATCAGAGGAGCAGTTTCCCAGTTACACTGCGGCTGACTTGACGCGATCAACAGAAACACGGGAGCGAACGCTCTTTCTCGGCTCCTTTCAACCGTGACGCTGGCGACGTCTGCACCGGACGCCGATGTGGAAGTGCGTCAGGTTGCAGTTCCTCGAACGCATGCGAGTCCGAAAAAAAACAAAAACAACTATACAGTGGAAAAAACGACTTGTAAAAACATGTCTCGACACCTTTGTCCTTACAACACACTAGTTTCACTTCAGGAAATGAGCATGCCGAGAACAAACCCTATTTCCAAAGAGGAGGAGGAGATGAGGACATTACAGGACTTGGGTGTGTGTGCTTATGGTGATTGACAGGTGTCATTGGCATGTATTATTACAGACAATCCAAACCTCTGCTGTATAAATATCATTGTTATGACCTCATTTTTTCTAATTAGTTTCACCTGTGAGTTAAATTACAAACTAAAACAGAGCCACGCCATTCCCATCAAAAACAACTCCACAGTATCACACGGCCTCCATCTCTCATGGAAAATAAAATGTCAGTTATGTTTCTAATAGTATGGAATGCAAAGGTGAATGCTTTAAAACACTATATGACATAATTTTCTCGCAGCACAGTGATGACATCATTCCTTTCACACTTCAATCTATATAAGCTTCTATAGATCTACAGAGATACCTCACTTTTTTAAACAATGTCTGACGTCATTTTGACATCGTGACATCACTTATAATGTGACAAAAGTGACCACTTTGTTTGCAAAAATATATATTGGGGGGAAAAAAACTGTTCTCAAATTATATTTCGATTGACCTTTGACCCATTAGCCACAACACACCGTGACTGAAAACCATTTTTCTATAAAATGTCAGATCGGAATGATGAATGACGTTCACCTTTCCCAGAGCCCGAAGGGTTCTGGAAAATGTGATAACGTTTTTATCTCCTGTGTAAAAGGTCACAAAATGTGAAAAAATATATCAGATAATTCTCTGTGACAAGAGTATGTGTGTTTTGAAGTCAGCGCGTATGCAGGTGTGGTGTGTACCTTTAAGTGTGGGGAAGATGTCTTTGCCTCCCTTGACGACGCTCCATCATGGGAGGTGTGACCTTGCCATGTCATTCAAGCGAAACACACAGAGCGAGTATCACTGTCTCATGTATTTTCCTGATCTTTTCACTCCCTCCTCTGACCTCCAACACCTGACCTCCCTGACCTCCAACACCTCCTCTGTCTCCTTGTCATGACCTTAACCCTTCTTCCTGTTCCTGTTCTTGTTTATACTACACTCCGTAGTGCCCACTTCTCAGACAAGAGTAGGGTTTTACACAAACACACAGGGACAACACACACACACCAGTGTGTGTCAAAAGTGTGTGTTTGTGTGACTTTCAGTGTAAGCAACTGGAGCAAAGTCAGCCAAGTCCTATTTCTCCATCACCCATTTATCTGCAGCCTTTCCACAGTCAGTTGGATCCCGGTAGGTTTATGGTCGAGCTTAGTGGCCTGGTCAGTACAGAGCAGCCAAAAAGAATACGCACTTCAATCTTTGAGCGTGTGCGTGAATGTGTGTGTGTGTGTGCACGTGTGTGTTGTTTATATAAGTGTATGTGGATTTTCATGTGAGGGGGTGGGAGATGATGTGGCTTAAAACCTCACATGGGTTTTTTTGATCCTGTGGCCCCCCAGTAAGCTTATCGGTGGTCTCCACACACACACACACACACACACACACACACAGGCTGACAAACAAAACACTGTAAAGCCAGAGAGGCACAGAAAGCCAGAAAGAGAACTGCACAAAGAGCGAGGGAGTAAACAATAACTCGTAGTGTGGCAGCAGAAATAACAAGCATTTGGTTCCTCACTCTAACAACATGCTTAAAATAGCTGTCGGCTGAGTGGAGACGGCCTGTAAAGATGTCGACACTGAGGCAGAGCGGAGCTGAATCATTTTTCCTCCTCCTGCTTTTATATTAAGATGCAAACAGCGCAAAGTCTCCGAGGAGAGATCTCGAGCTCTCGATGAACATTATTACAACAGAGGATGATTGACAGCACGGAATGCGCTCCAAGTGTAATGCTGCAAATGTGCCTCGACAACAACAACAACAACAACACACTGTGGTTTCAATAATTCATAGCTGCACTTGGTAGATCATGAAGAAAAGTGTTTGTGTTTGTTCGTCAACACAATGCAAGGCGCTGTGGGTGATTCTGCCCAGCAGCATATGTCCACCAACTGTGCGTCTACAGCTATTTTTACACTACAGGAAGGCACAGTTCTAATTTCACACTCAAATTTACCGTTGTTATAATTTCTGGCTGTTAAACACATCAGACTCCTTCACGTCTCCATGACATTGACGTCTGCAGTGATAAAGGAAAAGGTCTGCAGGAGCAGATCCAGTTACTTTCTAACCCTCAGCTGTGGTCAACTGCACACAGAGACCATCAGCAATGGCTCGACGTAAGTGTTAAGGGAAGTGAAACTGCTAGTCACAAGTGTAAGTACTGAAAAGAACTGCCTTGTATAACCATAGCAAGAATTAGCTTTTGTTCAATTCATGTTGGGTTGAGTTGGGTTGATGATCCATTGTCAAGAAATGAACTGATCACACCAATCGGCGACAAAGATCCTGACTCCTGATCATTTCTCCTGATCATCCTGACATCATTACTAGCAGGTAATCATTTGTGTTTATGAATCAGCTACTAACATACTCTATGTACTAAATATTAAATTAGTATGCGACAGGAGCTTCCAGGTCATACCCTACTGTCCCATGATGAACTGGATTATATATATATAAGCATGTTTACACACACACACACAGACACACACACAATATGTGGATAGAAGGAAGAAACATTTTATCGCTGGCAACACAATTTTTTTTTTGGCATTTTCAAGGTCAGATTCCTTGCAGATTTTATCCCACAACCAGACTTTCCAGAGCCTAATGAAGCTCTGAGCTCTGGAGAACAAATAGCTGAGGGTTAGGGTTAGGCCTTTATTCTCTCTCAAATCCCCTCCACAGGAGCACAACCTGCCTGCAGAGTCGAATGACTCACAAAGCTCTACAGGCTGCTCCGCTTCTCTATCCATGACCCTTCTGACAGCTCTGTGACAGCCAATCAGCTGCTGGAAGAGGCGGGACCTGGTGAGCGGGGAGTGGAGGGATGAGGTTAAGAGCAAAATTAAGAGTCTGTGGGTGTGAGTGTGTGTGTGAGTGAACATACAGTATATAAATGTATAGGGTATATGCCCTTGGCCTGGTCTTATAGACGATTAGCATTCAAGTCGAGGCAGCACAGCATTGAGACTCCAGACTCAGGCCTCCTCCTTTCTTATCTACACTGATGCATCAGACAAATGCCCCAGTAATGTAAACAACCTGACATGCATCGTGGCATTATATAATTAAATTATATTATATGATTATCTTATGGGATTTCTTATCACCTGACTTGAAAAGGCTAAGTAAATTCTAGACTCGTTTTCAGAAATTATAAATTAGGATTAGATTCGTGCTTGATACGGAGTGGATGTTAAATGACTAAGTTACACATCTAGTGCATCCAGAACACAAACAGCAGCCGTACGAGGGAGGAATCACATTTCATTTCATCTGACTCACACGGGGCAGACGATGATGTGATTTCATTTGATGAACAATTTGGATTGGAGCGGTTTGCAAAAAAGGTTTTCAGTTACTATGGTAATTTTTGATTGTATAGCATGCAAGTGAGTGTGAAATTACATCCCAAAAACTTGTGTTTGTTGTTGTTACTTAATAAATTAAAGTTCGTGGTCTGAGTCAATATGAACTAATGCTTCACTATTGGTTCTATTAGTACCAAAGACAGGCCGAGGAAGGAAGCGTAGAGAAAACAAAGGTAAGTAAAGATTTTTGAAAAGAAGAAGCGGGAGTTTTAATATAGCGTGTATTGATCGACACTGCCTCTCTACAGCCAGTTTAAGGGCCCCAGCGTGTGTTGACCCGTGTGGTCATGTTGATATTACAGACACATAATACAGAAATGTCAACAGATATCTGAAAACCCATCACCTGTAGTCATTTTAGGTTATATTGATAGATATATTATTATCTATAAATACCACCTTATGAGTAAGTTGCAGCAGGTTGAAGCATCAAACTTTAACAACACAATTATAGTTATAGTATAGTTATCTTTTGTTTCACTTTGTCATGACCTTAAAGCCTGAAACATCCAGCAAATACAGGATAATTCAGAGACTATGGAGAATGTGGTGGAGAAGATGTGATTATATCTTCATAATCCAGCTATTGTGTTCTTTATTTGGACGCTACTTAATAGGCTAAAAAGGGATTAATTAGCATTAAAAATTTATTTAAAACATTTACTGCGTCCTAGGCATGCATCTAGGACACGGGCTCTTTTAGAGGGATGGGAGTAAACAACTCCAAATACTCTCCTCCTTGGAGTAAATGAGCTCAAATAAACGAGCTTTTATTTCCTGCTCCTCCTTTGTCCAGTCCCCTTTTCAGATATGCACTGCACGGCCACTTTACAACAGAGTCACAACAGATCAAACGCTCCCCTTGAGATTCAAGGTGAGCTTTAAACGACGCAACATCAACGATATCGTTCATCAGCTAATGGTTCTGTCATCCTGACCTCTCCGTCCACGTCTGCCTTTGTTGGGGAGCTTTCATGGAACATCTAGGTGAAGAGCTTTGGAGGATATGGGTTGAAATGAATTCTATATGTGAGGTTTGAGTGCAGGGAGCTGCCACGGCGTGATAACAGAGATATTTGGGTTTACAGCAGGCTATTCTGTTCAGGAAGATTAGACGTGAAATGAAACCGAACATCATTTCTGTGTGTGTGTGTGAAAGTGTTTTTCGGTAAACATCTACTATCAATTTAAAACGGTGTGTCGCCGGCATTACAGGATGGCAGTTTTGGACAACAGGGTCTTTGTCACACTGAAACAATGCATGAACCTCTATTCGTATGTTTTTTGCTGTCTTAGCTGCAGACTGGTCCTCCCATTACTCCTCAACCCCCTCACCCCCCACCCCCTTCTTATCTCAAGCTGTCCACCGCTGTTCGCCAAACAAAAAGGACTATCTCTCCCGCCAACCCCCTTCTCTCCATTCATATTCCTCTTTCTCCTCTGGCGACTCGCAATTCTCCATCCTGCCTGTCTCATTCGATAGCACCTCATCACCCTGCTAACTTTTTCCAACTTTTTTTGTTTTTTTTGCTCTGTATTCTCTAACCCCGCCTTCCTCTGTTGTTCTCCAAAATAGGATTTGGATTGATTTTGTTTTAATTCCACTCCAGTCTGGCCTCTATGGTAACAGTCTGTCTCTCTCTCTCGTTCATATCTATCTATCTATCTGCTGTATGACTGTCTAATCCCTCTGTTAACAGTCGTCTGATGACCTCAAATATGAGCCATAAGGTCAACATTACATTTAC
Organism: Trinectes maculatus; assembly: GCA_016785345.1. Taxonomy (NCBI): domain Eukaryota; kingdom Metazoa; phylum Chordata; class Actinopteri; order Pleuronectiformes; family Achiridae; genus Trinectes; species Trinectes maculatus. The sequence continues at coordinate 168,577 of JAFBJQ010000652.1, forward strand.
ACAATAACTGGCACCTAGAACATTTGTCACTAACTAATAGCTGTGGTTTCATCAACGGCAACACACGAGTTAGTGTGTGTGTGCGTGTGTGTGTGCAAATGTATGTGTCAGTCTGAGTGTGTGGGAGAAACAGTCATAGAAACAGAGTGGGTGAGTGTGCATTGGTATAAGTAGGTTATAGGTAATGCGTAGCAGAAATGTGGTTTGTGCCAGTGTGTGTGTGTGTGTGTGTGTGTGTGTGTGCAAAGACAGCATAGTATACGGGTCCCTTAACGTGCACTATCTCCTTGAACAGCTGTGTGTATCAGTGTGTGTTTTCCTGCTCTGTGACTCATATAATCTGAGGGCGGAGCAGAGCAGAAGTGACTTTTCCATTATAGCAAAAAAAAATTTATGCTTGTGTAAACATGTGTGTGTGTGTGTGTGCTGACTTATTGCTCACTGCAGTGTTCATCAAACCAAACCCTGGTATGACTCTTTGCCGTGTGCAGGGAGAGATTTTTGAGCTGGTGACTGAACGTAGGTGGATGCGCACTTCATTTTATTTTGATGTTGTTATACTTAGCTCTAGAGTTGGCCTATGAAAAAGTGACAGTCCGGGACATACGTGTGTGTGTGTGAATAGAGACCACTGGAATTACAGCCTCTAAATATGGCTGTCACTGAGTTGGTGACCTTTGACCTTTTGGGAATTAAATGTAATCATCTCCTTGTCCTTTTCAGAGACAATAAATTAGTTTTGACCCTTGACCACCAACATCTAACCAGCTCTCCACTGACATTTGAACCAAATTTGAAAATGTTCCTTTGAGACATTTACGAGAAAACATGTTTATGACAATGTGATGGACTGAAGCACGGGAAGACAAAAAGACAATTGCCCAATTGCAATTGCAAGTGTCAAGAATAAAAAATAAGACAGGTCGAACAAGTGAGTGAAAATGAAGGTGAGGATGTTTGGCATTAAACGTAACAGCAAGAAGACAAAAATATAAGTGTGTGTGCGTGTGTGTGAAATAATAATATAAAGATAAAGATAAGGCTCGCTGACTGCATCCAATCACCACGATTAACACACCAATACACTTTCAGCTGTTCTGTAACCCTCTGAACAAGTTGACTTGCAGAAATACACAAGCGTAAATTGTTTTTCTCAGCAACAGCGACAAACAGACGCCTTTGGACTGAATTCAATCTGTGAAACAAGCGGAGCATTAAAAAGCAGGCAGACATTGACCTTATGGTGCCTTTAAGAGGCGTTGTGCTTTTAAGCTCGGGTAGGAGAAATGCCACTAAAATAAAAAAGTCAGAGGTCTCGTGACCACTCTCAAGGACAGACATTAGACCAGCTACAAAGTGAAAATGTTAATTATAATGTTCCGCAGTCCAAGATGAATCATGCAGTGTTATCACATACAATTATTCAAGCCCAACCTGATTTTCCACGTCAGTGTTTGTCGACCTTTTTTGAGCCACGGCACATTTTTTACATTAAACAAAATCCCCCAGCACACCAGCAATCCAAAAAGATAGAAAATGTTACACAAAGTCTCCAGAACAACACTTTCTGCAGACATGTCACATAAGGAAGTGATGTCATCCATGACAGTGATGTTGGTACAAATTCCATGGCAGTTCAAAAGAGCCGCCGAGGCACGGAAAGGTGTCGACAGCTCCTGAGAAATGGCAGCAAAGGTGAGACTGCATGTGATGGCAGATCCATCACAGCTGTTGGGGAGGGGAGGGGCGGATGTGACTGTGCAGCAGAGCTGTGATGGTGGCGCTGGTGAGATGATGGCCAGCAGGGGAGGGTTCACCACATGGGCTGAGCAGTAGACATGACGAGAGAGAGAGAGAGAGCGAGAGAGAGAGAGAGAGAGAGAGAGAGAAGCTTTGATTTGGCTGCAGCAGAGAGGCATGGCTGTGGGGAGAGGGGGATAAAGGAGGGACAGATGGAGAGGTGAAAAGACAGGAATCGAGTGAAGGTGACGAGGAAACAGGAAGCATGTGGTACAGCTTATTCCATCTATTTGTGCAGATCACCCTCGCTCTCATGTTGTCCTGATGGGACAACGCCTCGACCTTTTTACCTTTTTGTCTCCCGTCAGCACCCACCCCCTCTCTTCTTGCCACCTCCATCCACTCCAGCTCATTCTCCACCTTTCATAAACGCATCCCTTCATCCCCCACGCCTTGACTTTCACGACGAGCCCTCCTCTCCTCGTTCTCGCCGACCTCTCCATCTGCCTTGTTTCACGATTCATGCACGATATCCCCACATTCTCCCTGCTCCGCCGCAGCCTGCTGTTCACACTGAATGGCCATGTTGTTCTCCAGCATGACACTGACTTTTCATGCCCCCAGTCACAGTCGCCACTGACTCAGACGGTTTGATGTCTGCAGCCCGAATCTTAAGCCACTTATAATAGTCTGTGTGCGCTTGTACCGTACAATGAACCCAATCCAAAATCACTGCCTGCGTTATAGTATATTTATTCTGTTTACATGAAGTTCACATGTCTGGAGCTATAACTGCTGCTGAAAGACTTGATCCACTGATCAAAAGAAAATGAATTTACCTTCACTTCTTTCTGCTTTTGTCATCTGACAATTTGTTTGCCTTTTTTAATATGGTAATATTAATAAAGGTAAAGACATTTCATACATGTTTGAAGAATGTATTGCTATTTATACACTAATAAATTAAAACAATATTGTAATAATAATGTAAAATGTTTGGCTAGCTGATAAAAAGACAAATATATACAGATACTGATTACGTTGGTAACATCGGCTTATTTTTATTGGTCCAGCTGACAAACGGGTTCTAACCCTGACTCTGTTTTACAACAGCCTTAACTGTCGGACCCAGAGTCCTAGTGGTTCTAATTGACTCTGCTGATTCTCATAACACATAAAACACACATTTACAAGAGCAACGCCAGAGCCTTTTCAGAAACGCTGACAAAAGTTCAAACGAGAGCGACAGTCCAGAGGTCTGGAACAAGGCTAACTTCACCCTTCACTTCACCTTCCCTCTGCCGCGGCGAGGACGCCCGAGACGCCTCATCCCTCCTCCTCGAGTCTCTCTGCTGTGCCTCAGTAAAGACCAACAGTCATCCTGCTGACATGAGCTGACATGTAGCCTGAAGCAAGTGCTTCCTGCCAACACACACACATGCACACGCACGCACGTATACGCATGGTATTGTGTTACTTAATTTAAGCTGCTAGGTGATGCAACACTATTTGCAGTCTGTGAAGCAAAAGTGATAATGCAAAGGCACGGAAATACAGGAAACACACACACACACACACACACACACACACACACACACACACACACACACACCATTTGAGTACAAGGTGAGCCAGGACACTCATTCAAGTGCTGCCAAACATATAAATGAAAATAAATAACACACCGCTATCGGAGGGATTTAATGTGAAAACGCAGTGCAAACAAACACACAAATCAACACAGACCACTCCACCACCTCCATCTGATAATGTAATGCACAGTTGACACAGGCCACATTCAAGTGCAACAAAAGAACAGAGTGATGTTGACACTTCAGAGCAGCAATCAATGTGTAAGCTGTGTGAACACACATAACACATGCATGCCCTTTTCTGATACAATAAACACACACATAACAGAACATAACAGTGAAAGTATAAATACACAATCCCACTTTTTGCACACGAGCACATACTGATATAAGATCAAGGTTGAGACCACAAAAAGGTTCAAGTACATGTTGTGTAGAATAAACACTTTGTGTGACAGCAGTCTGAAGACACAGTCAACACGCCAACACCGCAGTCCACACAACGCACAACAGAGGACACACACATGGAAGGATGCTGTGTATTGATAAAGCACGTTCATTTTCCACTTTTTTTCTACACACTGTCAATCATCTGTCTCGCCTTTATTCAGTCACAACGCCCACCCCCACCCCGCCCCACCCCGCCCCCCGTCTTGCTCTACTTCCTATTGCCACAGGCAAGGACACAGGGAGGCCTGTTAATAAGGAGGACAGAATCAATCTTCCACAGATGCACACACACATGCATGCATGCATTTAGATTAGATACATGTGTGTGGCATTTGTTGTTTATCCACTGCATCAAAAAATAACCACAGAGCACGAGTCAGTTTTCATATCAGTTTTGGGTGTTTGTTTGTTATTGAGAAAGCAGGGTTGTTGTCTGACTTGAGAGACAAAGCATGTGATCCACAGTGTGTGTGTGTGTGTGTGTGTGTGTGAATGATTGTGTTGCATAAGTGCTTGTGTTGAAACAATGTGGAAACTGTCTCATGCAAAAGCTCTATTTCATTAAATATGTGAGATTTTAGACGATGAACATAAAAGTTCCCTCTATTAGATCTCGTTACAGGGGCATATCACAGGAATCCTCTTTAGACTGTCAGACACAACACAAGTACACAAACACACACACACACACACATTACAACTGACCCTTTCATTAAAGCGATTACAGATTATTGAGCAGAGCAGCCGCTTAATCAAGTTTAGCTTGACGTGGGGAGACAGTGCCATTAAAGCTGTCTGCCGCCATGCACAACCACACAGCGCTGCAGCGGTTCATGGAACAGTCATTCGTATTAGCCAATCAGAGGTGCCCATGCCCAAACACAAACAGGGAAGTGCCCATGCCCAAATGCAAAATAGTACTCAAAGCTAGGGCCAGAAGTCTAGAAGACAACAGACTTGATGGAATGTCAAAAAATTATTATCAGTAATCCTTAAACACAGGCACGATGTCAAGGTCAATCTGTGTTAAGTCCATTACAAGCTGTGTTACGCAAGTGTTATCACCCAGGGGAAACAGTGTGTAACCTGATCTGAAGGGCATTATTGTTGTCTGCACGCCTATTTGCATAGACGTGTCAATATACAGTAGCAGGACAGGAGGAACTGTTCATGTCTGAGTTTGCTTTGTGCGTGTGCGTAGCGGTGTGTGCATTTGACTTAACTTCATGGCACACTTCCTCCACAGACACTTTCTAGATGTGCAAAACATAAACTGACATACGCATCAAATCAAATATTAAATTCGAACTCCTCCTAAAACTTTCGATCCAAGACTCCAACTCATGTTTCAACAGGCTGATGACGTGATTTGGTGTAAGTGAGTGTGATTGTGTACCTGTTGTCAGCATGGTTTATGTTGCCTACACGCGTCCTTTTATGTAACTGGACGCCTCCATGTCCTGGTTTATGATGCGAACCAAGAAAGCGAAGCATATGTCAGTGACACTGTCCGCGAGTAGGTTTCATTACACCTTAGAAAATAAGATGTGTGCGCAAGCGTGTGTGTGTGTTTGTGCACGCTCAAACTGCCAGATGGGAGTCAATGATTGCACAGCAGGAGGACCACAGCCAGGAGACACACGTTGCTTAGCTCTCAAAAACACACATAAACATAACAATACCAGAACGAAGGCTTTATAGGACCACAACAGTGATATACCCCCATGGACCATGATCTCTACACAAACCCAGATATTCATGAGAGTCACGTTAACGTGTGCCAGTAACCAAAGCATCATCAAAGCACACACACACACACACACATACACACATACACACTGACTGTCATGACAAAGAGCTAGAAAAGGTGTAACAGCCAGAGATGACTCTGGCTGCACAAATGTTGGATTTCATTTACATCAATGGAACGCGCTTCAAGAGAGGAACCATTTTCTCTCTGGCCTGAAATATTTGTCAACAAGAACTAGTTTTAAAAAAACGTTTCCCAGTGACAGATACTGAAAAGAATGTGTGTCTTGTATTAAAATCGGGGTTGCCCCGAATGTCTGATCCATGCAGCTGAGGAAAACACTCTCATCAGTGAGATTTCACTGGTTAGCCAATATTGGCACAATGAATTAGACTGAGAAAAGCTCATCCCTGAGTCTTTGTCTAAACAGATCATTAAAGTCAATAATCGCCATGTACGTCCATCTCTCATCTCTCCCCTGGGGCTGGAGGATGCGCGGCCACTATCGCAAATGGTAGATTATCATAAAAAGTCAGGGTGAGGAGGAGGAGGAGGGGGAGGAGGTTAGCACTTAACACTCAATCTCCAAAAAGCCGACCCCCACAGGAAACTTCAGACCTCTCGGCCACTCAGTTGTGCAGAAGAATGAGCGGCACCAGGCCAAGTGGCAAAGCCAAAGCACCTTAATGAACACTTCCACCCCATTTGCGTGAGTCCGACTTTGCCTGCTTTCCATTTCTTTCCATTGTTGTGTGTGCGAGCAGCAGTCCGGGTTTCGCAGGGGTTGGGGATAATATAGCTCTGACAATCAAGGAACGGCGAGTGTCGTCCCACTATTGTACTGCAGGACAATTATAGCAAACGAGTCAAACAAATGCACGATGTATAATTCAGAACATCCTGCATCTCTGCAGCGCGCCTCTCCAAGCCAACAGTATTCATTACCAGGCAGTAGATAACCATCTATTTTTAATGCAATGACCCTGCTGTTTTCACTTAAGTGTTCTGACAGCTCTAAGTTTTGAGGCTTTCATCTTAAGAATTATGCAAGAAGCAATAAAACAGTTGAATCAACTAGAAGCCAAAGACCTCTCATGTTTTTTTAAACATGACTAAAGCTAAATATTTCACAGGATGAGCCCTGTTTTCTTAATTCACGCATAAATAAATACGACAATTTATGGTTATGGGGCTAAGCTTAACCTAACTGCATCCATCCACAGACCTAAGTCATGGGACTTTTCCCTCTGCTCTGTGAGGAGCCATTCTTTAATAATGCAAGACGTGAACTCTGTGACTGGGCCAATTCCTGGAATACCTAAACACAAGAGTAGCTGCACGAAAAATTTGCGGGACGCCGGAATCCAAACCATCCATGGTGCAAATACTGGCAGGGGGCTGTCGACGCCTGAGGACTGCTAATCGTTATTCACCAAAGCCTCCGCATCTGTATGAGACGAGACTGTCATCGTCAGTAGGATTATATGGCTGCAGAAATGAACGTTTCATGCTTTGTGATGAGGGAGGGGAACACAGAGGGGAGAGTGGCAAGCCGCTGTTAGTGTGTTTATGTGTGTGTGTGTGTGCACTGATGACACTGCAGAACCTGCAGGAGACAGCAGAGAGAGGAATCACCCTCTGCACCGCACTGCTCCAGCCAGTGAAATGATTGATTCGTCTCTACACAGGAAGCAAAAAGAAGGTCAGGAGGATGAAAACAGACATGACCTCACAGGCACTCATGCCGTGCTGATGGCTAAGAGGACGGTTTCAAAACAAATTATTGGGGTAGGCAGGTTGCACAGGAGAATGGTTTCATTGTACTTGCGCGAAACTTGACTCGCTACCATTCACACAAGTGATATTATCTCTCGCGTTTGTGTATTTCCTGTTGCTGGACTGCTCACAGGGTGACCAAATACTGCATTAAAGCGTTATTAAAGCCACGATACAGGAGCGCGTCATCTTCAAAGGAAACCTATCGATGTGCCCAATATGGCTCCTGCAAAGTGGATTGTTTGTTTTCCCAGACTCCAGGAATAAGCAGCAGCGTGCATGTTTGTGCCTGCCAGGGAAAAGTCAACCCACGGCACTGCGTAAACAACATACCATTGCGGGTAGACAGGAAGAGGTTAGCGTAACAACACCTCGCCGAGAGAGAGAGAGAAGGGGGTGGGCGGGGGTTTGGTACTTAGACCTTGTTGCAGCAACAATGCTCAGCTACAAGAATCAAGTAGCCCAAACTCAGCTGACTGCAAAACACCATCAGGACTGGATTCTGTGCCACAAAATTAGCTGTCAGCCCTATTGCGGTCCCTGTGATAAATCCTATTTCAATGTAAATGACACTGCCACCGCATCTACTTCCATCTCCACGTCTTATCCTCCGTTTCTCTCCATCCCACCCCCCCCTTACCCCCCTTCTTTCTCCTCTCTCCAGCTCCGCAAGCCTCTCTCTGTTGCTGCAACTGCAGTGAAATCGAAGATATTTGACGGACCGTGACGCCTGCAGAAAAAAAAAGCCCCCCCCCATCCTCAAAAAACAACAAAACATCCATGCCACATTTTGGAGAAAGATGGACACAATATGCACAATTCAGCAGTGGTCATTAGTACAAACACAATAAGGTCAGGATAAGATGGATTTTTTTATGCATCCAGCCATTAATTGAGTACACTTCCAATATCCATCCATCCATCCAATATACACACACTGCCAAAACACCAAGAAGTAAAACACTCCCCTGAGGTTTGCTTGTCAGCCCCACATGATATTCTGAAAGCAGTATTAAGATGTCAGCATGCAGCAGGCTTTGTGTGGTTCCTCTACTAGCATGCTTTACTCCCACTAACTGCTGTCAGTAACCAAAACATCTGGGCTGGAAAATTAAATACTGCTTCAAACTGTGACAAAGAGAAATAAGTTTTTCATCATTGACTAAAAAAAATCAATAAAATCTGTGGATTTACCTCTACCTTTATCGGCTCTGTGAATGCAACCTTAATGAATCACGCGAGCAGCACACCAGACACAATGGTTTGACCTTTGACCTTGAACGCAACTCATGACTGCAGTTATTGTGGCTTATTCATGCCGATGAAACCACCACAGGTCGAACACTGAGGCGGTGCACCTGCCTCCGTCCGCAGCGTGACACACATCTCTTCACACACCGTCTCGTGTGGATTTCAGAACAAAGAAGCCCATTCGAGTCGAGTCTCACTCGCCCACCGTGACCTTGCTGCACTGCCCACAACAACAAACTTCAACCATCAACAACTGCTCCCCAACATGTCACAGCACCTGGTGTTAGAGCTCGATGGCACACACATGCACGATCACCGTGCCTTTGTGTCTGCACCGATCAGGTGGGCAGCAAGACAGGCAACCTGCTGGGGAAAGGCTGCAGCTGCCCCAACACAAACAGACACGTCTCTCTCTCTCTCTCTCTCTCTCTCTGTGTGTGTGTGTGTGTGTGTGTGCGTGTGTGTGTGTGTGTGTGTTCCAGAACATAAGCTGGGTAAAGACTGGTGCAGTGACCTCGTGCTGGTCAGGGATCTGAGAGGATCCAATCACATGCATCAATCAGATCAATGAACATGAAAAATGGTGGGGCGACGTATGATAAGCAGAAATGTTGTAAACAAACAGGGTCATTTCTAATATCCAGAGAATGACAGGTCTACCTCCTGGTTTCCCCCCCCGAGATTCCCTTCACTCACCTGGGCACGCAGCTGGGTGATGAGCGGTCCACCTCCCAGGTGGCGTACAGGTTCATGTGCACCGGCCGGTTGGAGATGCTGACCGGCTTGGAGGGCTGCATGTGCGGCGAGGGGACGCCCCCAGTCCGCGGGAGCCCTCCCCGCTCCGACATCCCGGTGGCTGGAGACGAAGCGTTCAGACGGAGCTAACAGGGGCAGCACCCTCGTTTCTCTCCTCCTTTCTTCCTCTCCTTTTCTTTTTATATATATATCTATATGTTGTTGTTGTTGTTGTTTTCAGGCTGCTAGCGGCGCAAACGGAAAGTTGCTAACCGTCGCCGGAGAGTGAAAACATCGCAGTGGTCGGGGTTTGTACCGGAAGACAGGCGACGAGTCCCCGCGTCCGGGTCCCTACTCTCTCTCCCCGGGTCCTTCCGTCCTCCGTGCCCCGTGTCGGAGCTCCGTGTGCGGCCACCGTGCGGAGCTTCCCCGTGTTTACCGACGCAGGAAGCGGAAATTTCAGCGCTGAAGTCGCACAATGAGCGAAGCGAGAGAGAGACAATGACCAATAGGAAGCGACGAGGCGGAGCGCGAGCAAAACGCTGACCAATAGGAAGCCGCCGCTACTCCGCTGCTTTTTTTTTTAAACACATAGGTTTCATGTCGTCATCTGTTAATCTTTATCTCTTCATATCGTTATTTATTAACGTGTTGTGTATATATTCATATGAAAACATATTGTGTTTATCAATTTTATTTTCCGATGGTAAAAACTTCTATCATAGACAGTTGTTTAGTAATACGTGTTTTTAAACTACGATTCTAGTTCACAGATGATGGAACTAAAAATTAACATCTGTTCATTTTATTCTATTCAATTATTTATCAATTCATTAATAGTCTTTTAGATTGTTTTTTATTTTGCTACTATTTATGAATTAATTTTCCATAAATGGTTTTGCATTAGGCCTATTATAGTTCTCTAACTACTACTTACACAATAAATATAATTAGTTTGTTTTTACATACAAGTGTGTCGGATATGTTCTAATTAAAAAAAATCTTTAAAACAAACATAAACTAAGTTTGTGAGTCATTTCTGTAAAACTCACTGATTCTTATTCTCATTAGTCATACACTTGTGAAGTCATGCACACACACACACACACACACACACACACACACACACACACACACAAACATACACACACACACACCCTCTTTCAGCTCCTCTCTAATCAGGCAAATATACAAAGGTGCAAAACCGGTTAGTGTCTGTGGATCCAGCTGTACTGTCATATATTGCACATGGAAAGAAAACACAGCGTTTAATACGCAGGTCAAAGGGCTGTTAATGAAGGACACACATATATTGTACATGTCTCCGTCGTTCACCCACCCCTAAGACCGACACCATGGTGCAGGTCTCACTGGGTTTAGCTGCCTGACAGTGCAGCGTGGAACAGGTGCTCCGTTTGCACCCTCAGGTAACAAAGACTGGGCCTCTGATTACAATCTGTGAATCTAAATATGAATCAGAGGGCAGCTTAATGGCTCCAGTGACGTCACACTGCAGCTGGTTACCATGCCTGACATTTCTCTATAGGCAGATTATCACAGCTATGATCAGGGTTTACGACATGTTCATGAACAGTTACACTCGCAACAGTATAAAAAAGAAAATTAGCTAAAATATCCCTCAGGATTATACTAGTACACATCAGGTACTATTTATAACACATAAGAAAGAACTAAATGGCTGTAATTATTCTGCGCACACGTATGAAAGGCCTTAATCACAGGTCACGTCTGAAACTGGCTTGTAACGCCTGTTGCAGTATGTCATTTTACAGCTCAGTCTTTCGGCATTTGATTCCAGTTTTGTGTTTTTCCTTTAGTGCAGCCAGTGTATTCGAAGTTGCTTCATGGTTTATAGGTTTCAAGTATGCCCCGTCTCATCATTCTTTCAGGCTGAAGGTGTGACAAAATCATCTGGTGACTCACTCATGCACACACACAAAAAAAAGTCCCTGCTCTTTTTAACACGCTTCTCTCATCACCAGCTCCTGCCACTGATAAAGAGATTAGAATCAAGAAGATTAAAACATGGTGTCAGGATAATCCTGGGTCACTTTTTACACGGCGCTCAAAACCTGCCAGGTCGTCAAGTGACACCAAATGGGCTCCAAATCCAATGTCAGAGTCAATTAAGTTTACACCGTCCTTTATGTAACACAGCTATATGTACTGTATGTATACATACATGTTTTTCCTGTATTGTAGTGTTTACAATAATTACATTTAAATAGACTTGGTTTCTAAATACACACACACACACACACACACATATATCAATATATATATATGAATAAAAAATAAATCTTATGGCCTATTTGAGTTGTGTTCCCCAGTGACTCACATGTCACATGTAGTTGCAGATATTTAGGTCACTGTGTTTTCCGCACTCAGGTGACCGTCATGTCCAGAGTCCTCTACTGCCACCAAGCTGTGGAAACATGGTCTGCATCTTGTATGAGAAACCAACAGCAAAAGCAAGTACAGTAATTTGTTTATGTTAGAGAATTAAAAATCGGAGGCATTCAGCCGCAAGGCCCCCCATGATGCGTGGGGTGCTGTAATGCCATCAGTGTTACCACAGCAACCAATCTAGTGAAGACCTGACGAGTCATGAAAATATGAAGGAACACATCTCATGGGGATAGATCGATTTGGTTCATAAAGTTTAAATTTTATTTTAATTAAAAACTTTATCAAGATGTTGAAAAATACTTTACAGTTGGACTACTTCTAGGGCCTGTAGTTACCAGGCAACCAGTGGAGATGTGTTCTCATTTAATAGCTCAGCACACAAAAGCCCTGTCAAATGGTGAAAGGTGTTTAAACAATTACTTATTGTACAAAACAAGACACACACGCGCACACACACACACACACAAATATACTATAATCTACACAAACACTTACAGGAAATTCTTCTAGAAATCCCCACAAACTAACTGGAACTATAATAATGCAAACATATGCAAACTATTTGTATTCTTTTTGTTTATTTACAAAAAAACAAAAACATGGTTACAGACAAAATCAAAGCCACCATTATCATGATGACGGCAACATCTATTTTTAGTCTTAAAAGGAACAGAGGAACATGTATTTACTGTTACGGGTCTAACAGGTGACTGGTGTTGCAGTCTGCACCCTCTGGGGATAACATCTGATTTCGGTGCTTCCTCTTTCATTTCCTCTTGTGGCTGATTCTCTCGCAGAGCTTTGTCTTGGAGTTTCTGCTTTAGAACTTGAACTCCTTGTATTTCTTGGCGCCGCTTCGTGTGTCCTGTGGCTGGGCCTTCCTCTTTTTTTGCTGCATGGTCGCAATGAAGCAGAGAGATAAGGGAGGAAAGGAAATTAATATTCAAATGTCACCACAAGGCAAAAATGTAAATCACTGCAAAATACAGACGACAGTAAAGCCAAGTAATTCCAGTGTTTCGTACTCATACAATGCTGAAATTCTGATATTGACACTGACATAAGACGTATTTGATATTGTTCAGAGTCTGTGTACCTTCTGTTTGGCAGCATGCTCAGCCACCATGTCACTGAAGTCCTCCTTCTCCACCTGGGCCTGCTGCTCCCTCACACGCTCCTCGTACTTTTGGGTCATTGCCATCGGGTCGAGCTCCAGCTCCTCAGGGGCCAGGGCCACCTCAACGCCCTGTGACTCCTGCCCTCCACCTGCCTTACGACCTGCCATGCCCTGTGTAGAGCAAAGAGGGAGAACAAAAGAATGTTTTCAAGGCACAGCCACAGAGAGACGATTATGACTCTTTCTGAACACACTGTATACACACAAACATCTTACCCCTGACATGTCATAGATGTGTGTGGAGCCCATCATTGCTGCTCCTATGGGGCCAGCTCGTCTCTCAGGGAGCACAGTGAACAGTTGTGGCGTCTCATTTCTACAAAGACAACATCACCATTAAACCAAGAAAACAAAAGGTGCAGGGTGTTTTGGGAAAAAAATATATAAATATATTCCAAGCTTTTTCTATAAACCAATTACTGGATGTAACATGTTGTGCTGTTGGAGTAAACTGTAACTGAGGCAACAGTCCGGATGCGACAAAACACTATGACACCCACCCATCAATGGCCTCCTCGATTTTCTTCTTCCTCAGCTCGATCAGCTCTGGAGTCTCCATGCCGGCGGGTACTGATGAGAAACCTCCAGGGGTGATCAGTCCGCTGAAAGGCAGAAAACAGAATGCAGCACATGACAAACTTATTCATTTGTCTCCATCTCAGTATTAAGCAAAACGGATAATAACAACCAAAAAATTAAAAAAAGAAATTCTGTTAGAGTCATGTTTTGTTTCTTGTGCGTAATGAAACTGTTGATGATATTCTTGCATTTGAAGTACCTTTCTGTCGATGTAAGGAACCCGGTTTCGTCTGGTTTTTCCTCGTCGCTCTCCTCTTCCTCCTCTTCCTCTGATGACTCCTCGTCTGAAGGCTCCAGTTCTCCCCATGGTGTGTGGTCAACCTCCTCTTCCTCTGCTTTGGCCTGAACACAGACAAAATCATCTATTACATGTGACAATATGTGGACTTCCAGAACTTTTCCTGTGAGAACCGCATTTGTATTATTACCTGGAAATCTGAAGCATTGGTCCCAAACACATCACCATAAAGAGGTTTGCCCATTTCATCTACCGGCGGCTTCCCCCAGCCTCCGGCGTGGTATCCAAATGTACAGTTCTGACAAGCAGATGGGAAACAAATGATGGAGATGAACACAAGTACAACATTTTAAACTTTTATGAAGTCCAAGAGATTTTTAAAAATATAAATAGAAAATTGAACAGCAGCAGGTCAGGTTGCCTGTGCGCTTACATCTGGAATTGGAGAGTTGAGTCCAGGGATCTTGAGGTTTGGGTAGGAGGGAGGAGGGCCATACCGCTGCATGGCTATTAGCCAGGGAGGAGGCACCTTGTGGGCATTCTGGGACAGAGGAGACAATATGAACTCACTTGGTTTTCTTTTAAAAAATGAACTTTAAAATGTGTCTCTTGTTATTAGAGTCAAAATTATTCAGGGTTCACTTGAGGTGCTGGTGAACCAATTTAGTCCTGTTATTATGTCTACAGCTCTTCAGTTCAACCTCTTGGTAACCTATTCATGTTTTTAAATCTCCAAGCCTTGTTGCAGCTCGTATTACAGGAGGAGATTACTTTTCATAGCCTGTACATTAACATATTCAACAGCAGTAACAGGACAGGCAACACAAGATGAGAGGGAAAGTGACACAACAGCAGGGTAACATTAGACAGGCCACGGCAGGGTTATTTTTTGACAAACCAGTATTTTTGAAGAGAATAATAGTGTTAGAGGAACTCACAGGTCCAACCGGCATGCCGAGAGCGATACGCAGCTCATCAGACAGATCACCCGGCTTCTTCTCCTTCAGCCGGGTCTCAAATTCTTTACCCTGCAGAGACACAAACACACAGCACTTCTGTTAGGATCAGCAGTGTTCATCACTGTCGTTCATTTAGAGCATGGGTGACTGATCCTCTTTTCCCTGCAGGAATAATATCTGAGGTTTGTTTTTATTGGATGTCCTACCTCATAGTAAAGGTCTCCGTGGATGGTGAGCTTGGGTTTGATCTGCCATTTAAAGAACGCATCGTGGAGCTTCTGGTAGTCAATGTCGATCTTTCCCATCTTGGGACGAACCTTCTCTCTCATTTTGGTCTTGATGGTTTTGGCATCCTCCTGGAAGCAGACAATGTAAAATCCGGTTACACCACCTAACTCTACAGATGATATTAAAGCTAAAAGGCTTGTGTGGGTTTCGAAAACCCACCTTCTCCTGCAGGGCCTCCCTCATCTCCTGGATTCCTGTCCTCTTGATGAACTCTGGGAGCTCAAACGGAGGCTTCTCTATACCCCTCTTGCCCTGCAGATACTTCCTTTTAAAGCACCAGTGGCGGGGCACCGGCACTGTGTTCCTAGTGGCTTTCAGGTGGACGAGTAGTTTGGGCTCCTGAGCGGTCACATCATGCATCTCCACTACATCTGGACGAGCCACCAGCTGGAGCAAAAAAGTGGGACAAGAGAGAGGGAGAGGATTAACACTTTATCTTGAGCTGTTTTCTAAAGCACAGAATCAAAATGCGACAAAATCAAAGTTATTAAAAAGAAGAATAGTGAATATTAATTTTACCTGTTTTAGTTCAGCCACAGTCAATCTGTTCATCCTCCGCAGCTTCTTCTTAGACAGTTTCGGTGCATCTGGCCTCGCTTCCTGTAAAGAAAGTAAAAAATCAATTAATATTAAACACTTACAGAAAATACATCCGCGGACTCTCTTTTTCCTAAAAGATAGAAGAGTTAAAACCTCATCGCTGTCATCACTGTCTTTCTTCTCCTCCTCAAATCCCTTTTTCCGCAGCACTGCTGTCTCCTGCTTGTCTGTCTTCTCAGGCTCCTTCTCCTTATCTTTCTTCACATCGTCAGTCAGCTGGAAAAAGACAGGAAAAACATGATTGAAAGCAAAACTAAGATTCCACTGTAAGCAACAAAAAAATCTGCACAAACAAACTCCTGTGGCCATGTTTCTTACCTTGAATGCCTCAAAGATCCTCTTGAAGAAAATGTAGTTGGGGTCATAAATCTCCGGCTCATCAGTGACATATTCAATCTCCACCTCTGGCTCCTTCTCCTTCTCCTTCTCTTTCTCTTTCTCAACACCCTCCTTCTGCTGCTGCTGCTGCTCCAGCTCCTTCTTTTCTTGAGCTCGCTTCTTCTTACTCTTCTTCTTGCGGTTCCTGCGCCTGCGGTTTTTCTGGGGGGAAAAGTTTCATACACCTTAATATTCAAATATAAAAAATGTATATGAAGCAGAGCATTCACTTTAAACTAGATGGAAAGAAAGACTTACGTCTTTTTTAGACATCTGACTTTCATCGTCTTCTGTCTCAGACATGACTGCACCAGAGGTCATGTCCATCTCTGCTCCCTCATCATCATATTCATCTGCTTATGAATGACAGGACATAAAATGTTTAATTAAAAAGCAAAAAGTAGAGTGCTAGGTAGTTTTCATTTCTCTAGACTTCATCTGTCACTCTGTGAAAAGTTGGACTGACCTGTGGGGTCGGTGAGCTGCTCCTGTCTGATCTCCTTCAGCTGTAAGATTTTCTCCAGAGCCTGTGGGATCTTAGGTCCACTGACGCTCACTTCGTCATTCTGCCAAACCTGGCAGAAAATCATATGAGTTACATATGTGGACTATATGCCCAAACTTACAACACACAAAAACACAGAAGGAACAGAGAAGCCTACTCACCTCTCTGCTGTCCTCTCCCGGAGGAGGTGGCACTCTCTGTTTCTGGGTTGGCAACATACTCACACCAGGAGGCAGTGGCCCACGAGGATCCAGGCCTTTGATGCAAAAAGTAATTCTGGTTAAGACCAGTTAGTTAAGCTACCACTACTATCTGAAATCCAAACATTGCTAACATACCGCTAACTGCGCTGACTGAAGGCATGTTCCTGGGGCCTGGACCCTGCATCTTGGCCATCTCCTGCTGACGCTCTTGTTCCAGCAGCACTGCAGCCTGATTTACAAGAGAAAAAAAAAGGACGTTGAATTAAAACAGAAAAAGGATGCCACAACTGCTGAAGTAAAGCCTTTTATCTGCTACTCAAGTGTAATCAACTGATTTCCTCTATTTACAGGTAACTTTCTTCATCCTCTTACCCTTTTTTGCTGCTCCAGGAGATCCTGTTCATCCATGACTCTGGGGTCACCCTGTAATACACAGAAAACATTAATGATCAAGGAGCAACACGTTAAAAAGGATCAGTAAACCTGCAGTCCAGACAAGCCCTCACCTGCTGCTTGGCCCGCTCCTCCTGCTCTAACACCATGGCTGCTCTGTGCTGAGCCATCTTGAGTTGATCGTCCTGAGACAAGCTGGGAGGGGGGATACCTGGAGGCTCCATGCCAATATGTATGCCAGGTGGAGGGGGCCCTCCTGGCATCATGCTCATAGCCTGGAGCATGCCTATACCAGGAGGCATCGGTGGCATGGGCATCGGGGGCATAGGAGGGATACCTGGCATCTGTGTATGAATAAATACAGGAGATTGTGAGGAGAACAAGATTTATAACTTTAGCTCTACGATGACATCCCAGTATTTCTCAATGTCATGAATATGTAAAAGACCCATTGACTACAGAGTGATATAATCACTGTCATATTGTATGCATACATACAGAAGACTCCGATATTATTGTGGTAGGTCATGAAACTTTACCTGGGAGCCCATTGGCTTGTCATCACTGTGTTTGCTGAGAATAATCCCAGTCTGCAGACCAAAACACAAAACAAAAACAGCAAATGAGCAAAAGCTCAGATAAAGACACTGGTGACACAATTAACTGAAGACTATGCATAAGTATTGAGTCTAATGGTGCGCTTGACAGTTTATAGCTTGCTGTTGTATAAGGTTAGAGACAGGGAGGCCATATTTACCTGAATCATGTAACCTTTCAGTCTGTCAATCAGCTCCTCTCTGGGACCTGCACAAAAAAATTGGATTTATAAACAAATTTGATTCAAGCAATTAGTCAATGACTGGAAGATGTCTACGTATAATTTCCAAAATTAGCATCAAACGTAGCAACAATAACAAAAGTTGGCTAACGTTAACTCTGACAAGTGCTTAGCTGATTCCTGTAATATAACTTGTGGTCGGCTAAACCGTATACCTAAGTACACATAGGATCAAACACACGGTGATGTTGTTACTTTAAATACACAATATTGATTAGAACACAACTTATTTGTGAAAGACTGGTGTAAATGTGTATTTCAGAGAGTGTATTAAGGCCCAGGTTTAGCTTACTGCAACGGAAGTTTTACCATTTGCACGCTAGCATTAGCAGTTGGCTAGCTACTATTAGCTAAACACAGCACTTCACCAGGGATTCTGCGTCTTTCCGTGTGTTTTTCTTACCCATTGATGGCGCCCCCAACTCCGCCAGCCTGGCCTGAAGCTCCGGGTGGCTCCATGTGTTCAAAGCCGCAATAGCGCTACCTAAATCGGACGTTAGGGACTCGGTACCCGGTGGTCCGTCGGAGGCCATGTTGAGGTTCTCAGAATGAAACAACGGCGCCAGCGGAGGACACTCGAGAGACGAGAGGCATGATGGGTAGCGCGCAACGCCCTCTGGGAAATAAAGTCAGAGCACAGTTATTACCCATTACAGCCTCTAGATGTCAGTGTTGTATTTCACGCTATAAAATACTATTTTTAAGGGTTTGTATGTTGAAAATCCTTTCTTTATATATATTTTAATATTTATTCCAACTTTACGAATATTAACGCACCATAAGGGCAAACATAGCATTAAACCACCTTTTAGCTATACAACAGAGAAATGTATTGATGTAGATTAAGAAAAACTAAATCAGAGGTGAAAATAAAGGGTTAAAATCAATATTGAATTACAATCACCACAACGCAATTATTTACGCATTTATTGACTTACTCGAGTTACATTCATATGTAATAAAAGTAGATACAACAGATGTGTTATTTCACAGATAGTTGGCAGTTGAATCATGCGTAGGAAAGCATGGAACTTTTTTTTTAATTTTTATTGA
Organism: Trinectes maculatus; assembly: GCA_016785345.1. Taxonomy (NCBI): domain Eukaryota; kingdom Metazoa; phylum Chordata; class Actinopteri; order Pleuronectiformes; family Achiridae; genus Trinectes; species Trinectes maculatus. The sequence continues at coordinate 187,512 of JAFBJQ010000652.1, forward strand.
ATTAATTAATTCCATTCCCTATGAGAAAAAGGGTGACAGGGTGTTGGCATCTTTCCCTGTCAGTGCAGTGTTGCCTGTGTTGAATGAGTGGTGGGCTCTGCGCATGCGCAGTGATGATCAGCGTGTCGGCTGCAGGGCGTCTCCGATAAGGGCTGCGCGAGGAGGGCGGGGCCGACAGTAAACATGGAGGGGGAGACACCAGGCTGTGTACATGTCTAAACAGCTGCATTTGAACGGAAACACCGTGTCTGCAAGGTAAATAACCACACAACGCTCCTTTATCGACGTCGCTTCTGCTTTGAACCGCGTTGTAACAAGCCGCAAATCTCAGACTCAGTCCAAGTGAACTTTTTCTCTTGTTGTTTTTAACCTTCAGGCTAGTGGGGTAGGGTTGCTGGCTCGTGCTTTGCGGACATTGGCTTTACTCTTTGCGCGAGACGAGGCCAGTTTTCACTAAAAAACCCAAAAAACAACCAAAAAAAAACACAACTAATTAGTGCTAATTACGTTCAGCGCGAGCGCGTCGCCATTTGCTTTAATGATTTCCGGGAAAGGTCATCTGGAGACAGCTGCAGTTTGACAGCTGCATGACGTGTCTGCTTATAGTACATGTATTTAAAATGTACTTGTGTTTGGTTGGTTTAAAAGGTTATTTCCTCACTAAATGTTTTTTATTTTAAAAAAAATCACTATCAGTCAGCTTTTATCTCCCTGGGAGGACACTGTGTGGATCTCATTTCACTGCTGGGCTATTTTCTTCCATGCTTTTGGAGATTTCATTTCACTGACTCAGGAATGTGAGCCCTGCTTACAGTAAAACACCAGCATGCTAGCTCCTGGTGCAAAGCGCTGGACCACAGCCACCCTCAGCCAGCGTTTGGATAATCATCAGGATGTGGGAACCACACAAACGCACATCAGCCGTAACTCAGACACGACACAGTCACAAATGAGTATTTGTTTGTCTGACCTTTGCCCTTTTCTCTGTCCCCCTATTGCATAGTGACAGCTAATAATAACATACACTATGTGTGCAGTTAGAGGTGGACGCAGATGATCGTGTCTGTCACAATAGGCCGTGGTTCATTACACAGCCTGCTCTGGAGGAAACACTGTGCTCAAGGCAAACACGAACACACACATTGTGTTGTGGTTTAGCAGAGAGCGGCGTGCCGTATTGTAATTCAGCTTCTTCTCCTCGCAGCATGCACATGCACACTCTGCAGTCAGCTGCATGTCAGTTCAGATAGATGTCACCAGTGCAGGGGTGGCGCTGAGGTGGAGGATATCTACTGGTGTGTGAGTGTTGGAGGGGTATGCAAGAGTTTAAATATTCATTATGAGCAGACTGAACTCACTCCGGGTTCGACTGAGCCCCCGTATCACGCAGCGGAGATAAAACCACCAAATATGTAACCGATGACGACAAACCCACACAGGCTGCTGATTTCTTTTTAATGTACAGAGCTTTATAGCGCTCGCACAAGCTCATTTGCACTGCAGATTACACAACACACACTAAGGCTGTGGTTGTTGTTGCAGTGATAGTTGTATCATGAGGTGTGTGTGTGAAATGTTTGGCACAACACAATCAAAGCAGTACTCTCTAAAGTACTATGAGTAGAAATAGTTTGACCATTACAAGGAAAAATATTGCAGTAGCAGTGTATCACTGTAGTACAAGTAAAAGCGTCTTATAATAGTATAATAAAAACAAAGGTTCCCACACTGTGAAACAACAGGACTGTAGTGCTGCTGTTGTAGCTGCATGTTCTCGTCACTGACTCATTTTCTTTATGGGTGTGGTTGACACTGAGCAGAGGAAACTATAACAGGGCGTCCGCTGCACCTTCTGTGTAATCACCCAGTCGTCGCTCCACGTCGTGCACCGCGATTCACAGAACGCCGCGCCCTCCCGTGAGCCCCGTGCTCTGTCAATGCACCTCGCACATGCACATTCCCTCACGGCTTTGTGAACATACCTGTGTGACTAAACACTGGGTTGCTGAACAGACTCTGTATGTACACAGTCTGCACTGAACACTAGCAGTGGCATTGATTTGCCTACAGGGGCTAATCCCTCTGCTACACATCCACAGTGTGTGTGTGTGTATGGGTGACTGACAAAGCACTGAGGTCCCGTTTGTCTCGTTACATCCTGATTGTGTGTGAAGAGGGTGGAAACGGCTGCACGTTATGTAAAGGTACAGAGTTTAGGTATAGGTATGCGGTGTGTTTGGACTTGCTTCTTCTTCTTCTGTCTGATTTTCTCCTCCCTTCTTTTCAGGATTTACCGGCTGGTGGGACGAGGAAGGACTGACGGCGTGCTCTCCTGTCGGTGTCGCACATCAACAGGACAGGACCTGCCCTCGCTGTGAGGAGGACTTCCCCCTGAAGCCTCTTCACTTTGAGATCCCACACAAGCACCAGCCTGGTCTCATCAATATTTAAAAGGTTCTTAATGGCCAGCGATGTTAAATCCTGATTTTCGATTGATCCTCGAGGCCATAACTTTTAAATCATCATAACATCAGTGCCACAGTTGCCTCGTTTGTTATTGACACACCCTAACGTTTCATTGTCGTCGCACACACACAAGAATCACGCGGAGAGCGGTGGTCGACCCTGCACTGTCTGTGAGCTCCACGACTTCAGGATGGTGGAGGAGCACATTTACGCCACGGGCATGGCCGCCAGGCTGAGGAGCCAGTGGGATCGGGACGAAGGTCTGGGACAGAACGACAACGCGGTGAAGTTTCTGGGTCAGAATTACGAGTCTCTGAGAGCCCAGTGCCTGCAGAGCGGGAGGCTGTTTGAGGATAATCTGTTCCCCTGCACTGGCTCGTCTCTGGGATTCAATGAGCTCGGACCGAGAAGTTCCAAGACCCAAGGAGTCCGCTGGATGAGACCCCCGGTGAGAAATAGAGCTGTGAGACAAGATGTCTTAGCTGGGATAATATTATGATTGTTGTTGTTCGCAATTCATTTAGAGCAATTAGTGGTTTTACTTGTCGTATACCAAATTGTTGACATCAGCTGAACATGACTCTGATAGAGCCTTCTGTTCCAGCATTTTAATGAAGGCTGTTGGTTCTAATCTCGTTTTGGTTGGTGGCTTTTCCTCCCACAGTCCAAAGACATGCAAATTGGGGTTTGGGTGAACCCATGACTCGAACTTGACCTTTGATGTGAATGTGAGTTTGTATGTTGCTTTGTGATTGGCCGGTGACCTTTACGGGGCATTACCCTGCAGCTCACCCAAAATCTGCTGGGTAATTCTATATATCTTTACAGCTTCAAGCAGTATAGATGATTAATGGATGTGTGGATTAATTGATATTTGCAACTGACTCGAAGTGATTTTTTTTAAAAAAACACTTATTTGAGTTAAAGTAACATAATTATTCTTACTAATATAAACATATAAAAGTGAAACTGGGCGACAAAATGTAAACATAAAAACACTAATATTACCCTGAAGACTTTTTACCCTCCTTTAATGAACTTTGTAATGTCTGGCACAATAACTCGTCATCTTAACCTTTTGAGTTTTTCCCGCCTGTGTCAGTCTCTTCCTCTCTCAGCCTCTCAGGGCTCAGCAGATTACAAATAGAGCAGGACCTCCCTCATTAGGCGTTTTCACGGCAGCCCTGAACGCAGCACACACCCATTACTGTTTGATTTGCAGATATCGTGACGGGTCGCTGCCGTGAACGCGCAGCGAGACGAACCGTGATGTTAAAAACCCAGGGGGGTCGTGATCACCTGCGTGACTGCAGCCTCTTAGCTTCCATTTGAGTGTGTGTCGACCACTGTGTGCGAACGTTTGGATGCCCTGTGTGTGTCTGTCTGCTAAAAGTCGTGTTGTTTGATAATGCATGTGCCCCGCCTGCGCCACAGGACCTGTAATATTTACACCGCATAAGAGCATTCCCGGTGTTCCCGTTCCCGGAAGAAGAAAAAAAAAAGAAAAATCTGACCTTGAGAAAGACAGTTTAATTCAGTGCAGTGTGGTTTTTTTAGTGAGTTCATCCATGTGTCTGCAGATTTGTGTGCAAGGAGGAAGAGGAATATGCCTTTTTATAGCTATGTATGCTGAGCGGTGAAAAGCTCGACAAGCAGGGAACACTGGGAAACAAGGCGTGAACATTAATATCTGGAACGCGCCTTTGTTTTCCTGAAGTGTTGTGTCTGTGACTTCCCCCTAATTAGAGACCACAATAGCTGTTGATTTACAGGTGTGATTTTTTTTTAGCTTCACACAAGAAATATAATGTATTATTTAAACCAAAATGTCTTATTTAACAATATAGTTTGAATATAATCCAAAGAAAAGACTTTAGACATGTGCTTGGCCATTTTTATTGCTTATTAAACAGTTTCTGACATAACATGTTAGTGAGTTAGTGACTATAGGCGTTTTGATTTGCATTTTTTATTCTGACAATCTTCACAGTGTTTTAACAGGAACCGGTGTCAGGACAGAAAAACACTGTAGGCGTCAGGATATTTTCCGCACACCCTCTGATTCTCCGATTCTTGTGTTTTGCAACAGGAGTTCTGCAAGCGGCCCGAGTTCATCGTGGACGGAGCTACTCGCACAGACATCTGCCAGGGCGCTCTGGGTGAGTCCCACCGGGAGACGTCCCAACTGCTTTCACTGCGTGATTCAGCTATTAGAGGAGAGGGAGGAGTGTCTGAGATTGAAAGAGCGAGACGAGTGAGAGCTCCTGGCAAATGAAACAGGCAATCGACTGTCTCGCTGATTAAATCTGGATGTGAGGCATGAATAAATAAAGCTTCCCTCGTTACCTGTAGGAACCTTGAGGAAAACACTTTGAACACTATAATACAGCTGGGATAATCCTTGGTCCAAATACATATTTCAAAAAGATGATTAACTGTTCATATAAACCGGGCAGGGCGGTGAGTGGAGGACATAATATACTGTGTATATATGTACTAAAAATAGTATGTAAATAGTGACAAATGATATTTTAGGAAATACACTGATATATTGCTTTCTTTGCATAAGGAAATGCTGATGATGCCTGCCCCATCAGTTTTTCGAAATCCCATGCAAATGTATCTCGTGTGTGTGTAAAAAAAAAAAAAAAAAATCCATATGAAGAACCATATTTTTGATTCCTCTTCTTGAAATAGAGGAAGAGAGAGTAAACCGTCTCACCAGCTGTTCCAGTGCTGGTTTGTAGCCTGCATCTATAATTCATGCTTTGTTTCTCTGGGGTCACATCTGTAAACGAGGTCACGCTGCGGACGCACAGGAAGTGAACTCAGTGCCACCCCCCCCACACACAGAAACACACACACACGCACAGAAACAGCTGGAAAACATCAGGAGACAGAACAGTGTTGTATGTTATTATGTATGGTCCAAATTGACCAGTCAAAGTGAAACTGTCTGATTTTTTAAAAAAAAACAGCTATTGCGACACGAACAGCGGAAACAAGACTTTCAGGGTTTTCCTGTCTAAGACCTCAACAATATATCGTACAACACGTCAACAATGTAAAGTATTGCGGTCTAAATCCACAGGGTTATTCCGGCGTTCAACTTTAGCGGCTTTTCCTGGTAGTTTCAGGCCCTCTCCCATTTCCCAGAAGACAAACCTTGTTCAAATACGCTTTCTGACGTTTGTCACCACTAACTTGTTAGAAGGTAAATTCCAGTTTTGTGAGTTTCACTCGCCACCGTGGTGCGTGTTCAGATGAAACCATGACTGACTGTAGAGATTCAGGGAAAGTGGCTCCATTCACACATTTCATAAATGACAACCTGCTGTCCATCGTGGCTGAGTCATCATTTCTGCCATTATCTGGGATGATGATAAATGTGTGTGTGTGTGTGTCTGCAGGTGACTGCTGGCTGCTGGCAGCCATTGCCTCGCTGACCTTAAACGACTCCCTACTGCACAGAGTGGTTCCTCACGGTCAGAGCTTCCAGCAGGGATACGCCGGCATCTTTCACTTCCAGGTGACGACAGCTTCCCTATGTCCACGCACTGAAACACAGTAACACACTCGACTACTCCCTGCACTCGCCAACACGTTTGTTTGCCGGAGCAGATAAAAGCCACCCACAGATGGATTTTATGCTTTTAAAAACAGCTATTTTTCCATCATAACCCGGTGAGTCATTGGAGACAAGTTGCCTCGCAGGTCCACACCCAGTCGGTCAGTAAACTCCAACGCACTGATATCTTATCAGACATAGAGTTTTCACACTAGACAGATTATACAACCCATATCAGCGACGACTCGTAACAATCCCCTCTGATATCAGTATGCATCATGTCTGTTCTGTCTGGACCGTGTCTATGGTGCGAGCCTCTGGCACAGCGCGCAGGGCCTTATCAGCTGGACTTTGCTTCACAAACATGCACAAACACACGCACGTATTAATCCCTCGTGCACATATTCTGGGTTAGAACTTGTTGAAACGTACTGAGTTTTAGGTTATTGTGATTATGGGGTATCCCTGCTGCACAAATCAGCGTTCCTACAATGCAGCAGTTGCTTCTGAGTCTGCAGAGTGTTGCTATGCAGCACTCCAGTGTTTCTCCCATGTTTTGTAGTGACGCTACAGGAATCTGCAGCTGGAGAGAGGCGAGAGAACAGATTTCAAACTGATGCATGTGAGAGTTTCACTGTGGAAAAATGGTCACCCTGCCCTCGGACTGCCGGTATTCCTCTTTTCCACCATCTCAACCTGCTTTGTCATTGAGCACTATGTGCTGAGTCAGCTGCCTGGTTCGATGCAGCGAGCAGTTTGCCAGGGAGACAGTCAGTGCAAACACATCAGAGCTGCATGTTAGACAAACACACACTATTGGCACACAGACATGTGTATATGAGTCCACCCCCCTGTGAAAGCTAAGCACAGTGCACAAGTTCAATTACCAACTGTCTGCTGGACCCGTGTCTAATGAGTAATTAGACTCACTCACTGAATTTTTGTTAATTAGATTTTTTGATTTTGACTCTGTAGCTTTGCCTGTAAGTCTCATAGAAAATGTAGAAAAATAAAAACACACACACACACATATATATATATGATAATATAAAATATGTAATATATATCTATACACACACACAGTATATACAGTGTGTGTGTGTGTGTGTGTGTGTGTGTATTTATTTTTTTCTCGTGAGGGTCATAAATGCGCACATGTGTGTGCATTAAAGCTGAATGTGATTACATCCAGCCTCTTTCCGTTAACCTAGTTTCTTGTCCTATTTCTCTGTTGCGTGTTTCCTTGCTCTTGTTTTGAGTGGCCGTCGAGTATTCCAGGGGCTTCCCCTCTGTTCCGAAACAAATGAATTACTCAGAACTGTGCGAGTCATCCCAAAATGTTATTATGACTGCTGGCAGGGGGGATCCTGATTGGTTTAAGGAGGAGGAGAATGGGAGAACAAACGACGAGAGAGGCAGACAAAGGGGAGGAGAATAAATTATACACAAGGCAATCTCAGCTGTCGGAAACAAGGAAAATTGTCAGCTGGGGCCGGATCCTTCCTGCTCTCCTCGTGATAGCAAACAAAAAGTCTGTAACGTGTACGTGTGTTGTATTGAGAAACGATTTCCCAACGTCTCTGCTGTCAGTCATGACACGGATGTGGTCAGACTTTATGTCCGTCAGTGGGGCGGGGTCACACAGGAGTGTCGTGTGTGTGTGTGTACGTGCGTGCGTGCGTGCGTGCGTACGTGCGTTGTGACAGCTTTGTTGTGACACACTGTAGGATGCGTAGCATCCACCCATCAACACACACTTGCTGTCACAACTTTTTTTGCGTTGACAGCAGTTGACAACAAAACGTTTTAGGCAACAGCCTTTTGTTCTTTTCAGCCCTTTAGAGTCAGTTCAGCTTCTTGTTGTGGTTAAAATCCCCCCCCCGCGCTCTTTTCCATTGAATGTTTTGTGGGTCTCTACTGCCCCCTGCTGGCCAACAGTATGTGTGACAACAGAAATTTATATTTCAATATACCTGCAGTATCTACGTCCTTTTATAAGGGGAGTCGATTGAAATGAAAAGAAATCAATCACAATCAGTTGCCTTACCTGTTTATATTTGTTTATCCTTTTATATTGTCTTAGTCGACCTGATTTGTTCGATGCTGAACTGAAAACGCTGATGTTTTCGCGCAGTTCTGGCAGTTTGGCGAGTGGGTGGAGGTGGTGATCGACGACCGGCTGCCCGTGAAAGATGGCAAGCTGCTGTTCGTCCACTCAGTAGAGGGAACTGAGTTCTGGAGCGCACTGCTGGAAAAGGCCTACGCCAAGTAAGACAAGATATTTAATTAACATTATAGGTAAACGTTACTGCGGTTTGTGTTTGGGTTGCATGTTACATTCTCAGTCATTCTTGATATGCACTATTTGTTTTCTCATGAATGTTTTTTTTTCAGACTGAACGGCTGTTATGAAGCTCTGTCTGGCGGCAGCACATCAGAGGGTTTTGAGGACTTTACCGGTGGAGTGACGGAGATGTATGAACTTAGGAAAGCACCCTCTGACCTCTACAGCATCATAAAGAGGGCCATAGACAGAGGGTCTCTGCTGGGCTGCTCCATTGACGTCAGTACTGCGGCATGCATTCTTCCTTTAAGCCGGGCAAATGGGAAAATGACGCAGATTTATCACAGATTGTTCTTTTTAATTTTTGTATTTTTATTTCTTGATTATTGACATGACAACTTGATTAGCAATAGTTGACTAATGTTATGTTCACAGTTTGTTTCTACTGCTCCAGTTTTTTTTTAAACTGCAGGTTAATGTTTTGGGGAATGCTCCTTTAAAGCATAGCACACAAAATGCTAATAGTTTTAGTTTTAGATTAGACAGTGTAAACGAGAACGCTAAGTCATGTTTTTACCATTTGATGTGTTAACAAACGTGATTTAACGCAGTGGGTCATTATGTTTGTTCCCAGCTACATGTTGACGGATGTGTCTCGGCTACACACATACAGCGACATGACTGTCATTTCTTCTTTTTTTTAAGCTTTTTGATCTTACTGAAAGAGTTGCGTTACCATGGTGATTGAGTTAAGTGGCGGTCGCTGTCACTCATCCGGTCACATGTGGAATGCAATTTGCCGATTGTTTCACTCTGTGCACTCGTTTCTCTCATCCTCAGATCACCAGCTCAGTCGACATGGAGGCCGTCACGTTCAAGAAACTGGTGAAGGGACACGCCTACTCTGTCACGGCTGTGAACGAGGTGAGGAGTCAAGAGATGTAAAAAAAAAAAAAAAACTGAGCTAAGCACGGACAAAAGGCGTAAATGTCATGTGCATGTTCCTTTGCCTGTAGGTGGTGTTCAGAGGAAATATGACCAAGCTGGTTCGCATCAGGAATCCCTGGGGGGAAGTGGAGTGGACCGGTGCATGGAGCGACAAGTAAGACTGTCCTCAACGCTCATCACACTGTGACTAGTGAAGGATGACATCATTTTCACAAAGACTGAAAAACAATGCATGTATTGTATTTATATTCAAAAATTAATTATTAAAGGTCTTTCTTCTTCTTCATCTTCTAAACTCGTACTCTGTCTGTAAACGCCTGGTCATTGTTGTGCACACAGTTAGAATCTCTAACGTGCCTCCATTGTGGTCCTGTCCTCCGTCCTGAACTCATATTTGTCTTTTCATTGTGACATCTTCAGCTCCAGAGAGTGGGACAACGTGGACCGCTCCGTCAGAGCCCAGCTACAGAACCGCAGCGAGGACGGTGAATTCTGGTGAGCATGCGAGAGCATTCCACCTCTTTCCACGAGTGAATGGCAAAGCATAACGTTGTACCTGCCTCCCACCTCTCAGGATGTCGTTCAGCGACTTCCTGCGCGAGTTCAGTCGCCTGGAGATCTGCAACCTGACGGCTGACGCCCTGCAAAACAGCCAGCTGAAGAAATGGAGCTCGTCCCTCTACCAGGGTGAATGGAGGAGAGGCAGCACAGCAGGAGGCTGCAGGAACTATCCAGGTAGGAAGTGATAAGGGGAAGAACATGGAGGATCTTTCCCTCTGTTTCCCATTTGTTTGCACATCTTCAAAATTCAAGTTTAATTTCTGACGTTTTTGTATCCTGTATCCAGCAACGTTCTGGCTCAACCCTCAGTTCAAGATTGCGCTGCAGCACCCAGACACCCCCGGCCAATCAGATTGCAGCTTCCTGGTCGGCCTCATGCAAAAAGACCGCAGGAAGAAACGTCGAGAGGGGACAGACATGGAGACCATCGGGTTTGCTTTGTACGAGGTATTGTGTTGCTCTGTGTTGTAGTTGTAGATTTATTAGTCATAACTGATGAATATGTTTTCATGCCCCTTATCACATGACTTTAATATTCTCATCTCTTGGTTTTACAGGTTCCAAATGAGGTATGAACTGTCTGGAATCAGATCACGCAAACATTAATGTAATGTCATTTCATTTGATTGAAAACATTTAAGATGCATGAAAAAAGAAGATTGGGGGTATATCCTGTTTGAAGAAAACACCCTCAAAGTTTTAAAAAGACTTTCATGAATGCAGAATATTTCCCTCCTCAGTTTAAGGGCAGGTCTGGCGTCCACCTGAAGCGGGACTTTTTCCTCACCCACGCCTCCAGCGCTCGCTCTGAGCTCTTCATCAACCTGAGGGAGGTCAGCTCGCGGCTGCGGCTGCCAGCCGGCGAATACGTCATCGTACCATCCACGTTCGAGCCGCACAAAGAGGCCGACTTTGTCCTCAGGGTTTTCTCTGAAAAGCCTGCAGACTCCGAGTGAGTGGGAAATCAGGTCCAGCCGAGGGAATTTAAATCAACTACGACGCGTAAAGTAATGCAATCTTTTTTTCCTTCTTTGTACGTCAGGGAGCTGGACGACAACGTTGAAGCAGAGCTTCCGAAAGATGTGAGAGCTCCTCCATTAAATAACGTGATGCACGGAAAGACACACAACTCGTATTAAAAGTATTTTCTATGTTTCAGACCCAACTAGATGAGAGCCAGATCGATGAGGGCTTCAAGAGTCTCTTCAGGCAGCTGGCAGGGCCGGTGAGTTTGTCCACACTAACAGGAAGTAGAAGATGAGTTGACAGGAAGTAGAATAGTAGCTTGGAAAGAGAGAGAGACAGATATATCAGGAGATATACATGTCAAAACGTCGTCATATTTTATGTAATTGACCTTGTCGGTGTGCGGTTGCAGGACATGGAGATCAGCGTCACAGAGCTGCAAACCATACTGAACAGAATCATCGGCAAACGTGAGCAGCGGCAGACATGACAGTCACTGAGTGTTGTGCTGAAACGTTCACCGGGACAGTTTTAATTCGCTCATGTTGGTACTTTCTAACAGATAAAGATCTGAAGACGGACGGCTTCACGAAAGAAGCTTGTCGCAGCATGATAAACCTCATGGACGTATCCTTTTTTTTCCGAAATGGTGGCGACGGATACGAATTCGACCTGGAAACAGACTCGCTGGTTTGATGTTTGTGTCTTAGAAAATGTTTTGTTTGTTGCCATACTTGCTGGACTTTTTTTGACTTTTGGAAACAGAAAGACGGCAGTGGAAAGCTGGGCCTGACAGAGTTTCATGTTCTCTGGGAAAAGATTAAACGATACCTGGTGAGATCAAACATTGACAGCTTTAAGATCGCTTCAGTCCTAGATCATAGTTCGTTGTACCATCTGGCCAGTGCATTTTAAAAAATGTCTATGTTTTTAATTGTATTGCTTGTGTTGTAATGCCAGACCATATTCAGGCAGTTTGACTTGGACAAATCAGGCACCATGAGCTCCTATGAGATGAGGATGGCTCTTGAGTCCGCAGGTAACACAAAGCCCGGAAGCGTCTTCTTTTTCCGACACACCTTTGAGTTAAACATCTTCCTGATTGCTGCTTTGTCTTTTCTTTTGACACTGCATTATTCTCACTCAAGGTTTCAAGCTGACCAACCACCTCTTCCAGCTGATCATCCTGCGCTACACAGAGGATGACATGGCAGTCGACTTTGACAACTTTGTTACCTGTCTGGTCAGACTGGAGACCATGTTCTGTGAGTAATGCAAAAAAAACAAACCCTCACATTAATAACATAACTTCCATAAATATCTGAACAAGACATGTTAGAGAGAAAATAAAAACTTCAAATCTACTTTTTTCTGTGACCGCAGCAACCTTTAAGACTTTGGATACGGATGCAGATGGTCAGATATCCCTCAACTTCTTCCAGGTATGACGATACAAACAGTAACACTACTATACGGCCAGCAGGTGTATGAACAGATTATACCTCTCAGTGACTTGTTATTAGCACAGATTCATCTTTATTTGTATTGATTGACATGTTGTGGTTGTCAGTTACTCACCATTTGTTTGGCTCTGTGTTTCACAGTGGATCACGCTGACCATGTTTGCCTAAAGGTCATGTGGCCCCAGTTGTCTCAGAAGTGCCTTTCCTCCTCCGTTTCCTCTTCCTCCTCTTCTCTATAAACTCCATCTGTAACTGTGCCTGCATTTGGAAACATGTGCCAGCCTTTCATTCGTTGGCGGGAGGAAACTCTCTTCCCCTAGCCTAGCCGCTAACTTGGCGTTTTTAGCTCTGCGAATATTTTACAAAAGCAGAAGTTGGGTGGTGGAGGGTCAAAACTAATTTTACTAAACGACTAAATGTAGTTTGTGTCTTTGCTGAGGCATAAGCAAGCTAGCCATGCAACCCCCTCCCCTCCCCCCACAGTTACTGCCTTAGCCTAGCTGTTTATGTGTAAAGAAATGCTAGCCATCTCGTTGGTTTAAACCTGCGGAAGTTATGAATAATGTGATTCCAGTTGACTGGTAACGCAGCTAATACACTAAGTTTACAGAGCATGTGAAATGCACAAAGTTAAGGTAAATTCAGCATTATTAATCATTTAGCCATATTTGTTGGGCTTTTTTTTAAGTCAGCCAAATTTTTTAAGGAGCTCAAATATTTTACCCTATTTATCTCTTTTATAAATTCCTGTTTTGTTTTTTCAAAGTCAGGTTTCGGTTCTCCAAACATTTGGTTAGCTGAGCTAAACAAAGCTAAACTAGGTTAGCTTAGTTTAGCTTATCTAAGTTACAAATTGTTCCAAATTTTGTTGGTAATTGAATGATTAGTGATCATTACTCATTGTAGACTTACGAAGATCCAGATCGTATTAATACTTCCAAATGGCGATAATAATCTGCTAATTGATAATACTTGCGTTATAAATCAAATAAAATTAAAAGTATAAAGAATTTTCACAATTTCAGTGTCAGGTGGGGTCAGAATGTGCCAGCTTCGCCATAAAGCAATATAATTATATGGCATCTTCTTCCTGTTTACATCTTGTGCCAAACTTTGCTTTGACCTGAACATTAATGGTCGACTTAAGAGGCTTTACTTTACACAGCCTTGGCAGTGAAAAGATAATGGTGGTTTGCTGTATAATAAAGAATGTGCTGTTATAAACAATCAGTTTAGCTTTAAGGGATACATCCTTATAAATATGCATGGGACTTTTTGAAGACTGTTTTTGCAGAAAAAAGCTTTTATATACATAAATGTGTGTGTGTGTGTGTGTCTGTAACTGATGTTATAGTGGTTTTAAAAGGGATGAGTCGACCGTGTTTAATCATGCTGTTCATAGGGCTCAGGAACACGTCAGCACGTAAACACTTATCCAACATGGATGAGTATGTTGTATGCATGCAGTGTGAATTGTGCTTGTGATCTTCTTGCCTGATTTGTGTTCCAACGGGAGCAAGCATTTCAGGTTCTTAAAAATAATATGCCACATCTGGGAACAATGATGTATGAAAACCTGTAATTCTTTTTAAAACAGGAAAACATTTTACATACCAATCCTTTAAATGTGTATGCAACTCCTGAACACCCCAGCAGATCTGTCCCAGTTTTTGCAGCGTAATCCTTATGTAACATCACCTTATGTTTTTACAATGGTAACCTTCTGGCTCCCTTTGGACCCATCCATCATGTAATACCTCGGCTTCCTTTGTAGCCTTTTCTGTAAAACCTTAATCAGCACTTTGGTAATAAAAATGAGTTTTCACTAATCCCTGAATTGTCTTATCACTTCATGTTTGTACTGAACCAATAAATCAGTGATGAAAAAATGTAGTAAACTTTCAAAAACTTTTTGATGTAATACATACATACACACAATAGTGCATTACACCAAACAGACTTAAACCTTAACCCTAACCCTAAGGGATCCTCGTGTTACGACGGTCGCGAGATACAGCGTTTTCGTGGTTATCTCCCGTGAACTTCCTTGTTTCGGCTTAAGCGGTTTGCCCCGTAAATACGTACAGACTTCGCAGGGGAACTAGTTGGTGAGCGCTCTCGCTGTCTCTCAGCGCGCCTGCCGGCTCTCCAACACCTCCACAGCACAGCTAGGCTACTCTGCCTTGTGTTTACTTATGTGAAAATGTGAAATGGACGGCTGGCGGGGAGGGGGGGGGGCGGATCGTGGCAATACCGTAGGTTTATTCACAACACAGGGTCTACAAGGTTGATATCAGAAATCTAAAGGAAATGCTCATTACACTCGCGATATCAACCCCTACAGTGACAAAAGGTAATTCACCACAGTAAACTCTTATTGTAGGGTGGTGTTATAGCGACATCTAGTGGCACAACTTATTATTTACATAGGATTACATACACATAAATGTATGTTCCGACTAACGGCGAAATTCGGTTACGACACATTCTCAGGAACCGATCTCCGTCGTAACACGAGGACCCCCTGTATTTATGCACCACAGTAAACATTTCAGCGACACCAATGCTGTTTACAACAGATTCTGTCTTATGAAGTTAGATTGCTGATCATACCATTACAATGTAGGACAAGATGGTGAAGATTCTTTGTGCTTGTCTTTCTGCAACTGTTTTGCAGACGTAAACAAGTGAACCCATCTCCACTTGTGGACCCTTACGTCATCAGGTGTTCTCTAAGATCTAGTTCCTGATAAGCCTGGATTGTCTAGAATGCAGCATGGCGTCTCTTAGGCGTAGTTGTTCTACTCAATCCTGGTCACCATGGTGGAAACCAGTCGCTCCAGCTGCTCCGCTCGCTGCTTCCCTGTCTGCAGGACTTCCTCGTGATTGGCCCTCTCCTCGCTGTCGTAGTCCATCACCACCTGATTGGTGATCAGCGACAGAGCGAAGACTCGCATGCCGCAGTGTCGCGCAACAATCACCTCGTGGACTGTGCTCATGCCTCATGAGGGAAAAGAAACATCATGATTAAACTATAAATGCTTCTTATGAAGTCTCACTTAAAGCAGCTACAAAACATAGATCTTCAAAACATAGACCTACAAAACATAGATCTTCATCTATCCAGCTTACCGACAGCATCAGCGCCCAGTTTGTGCAGCATACGGCTCTCAGCAATGGTCTCAAACGAGGGTCCACCCAGCACGCAGTAGATGCCCTCCCTCAGGAAGTCTCCATAGCCGAGCTCCTGTCCCACATCCATAGCCAGCTGCTGCAGCTCTCTGTCGTAGGCATCAGACATGCAGGGGAAACGCACACCGAACCTACAACATGCAAACAACAGGAGGACAGACTGAGTGAGGGCCACGGAGGACGGAGGCCAGAGATGATGCAGCATCACCAGCCTCTGCACACCCACCTCTCGTCATTGGGTCCAGACAGAGGATTGTTGCCAGTGAAGCCGGGCATGTTGATGTGATCTTTGATGATCATGACGTCTCCCACTTTAAAGTCCTGATTGAGGCCACCGGCTGCATTGGTCAGTATTACTGTGTCAACGCCGAGCAGCTTGAAGATTCGCATGGGCAGAGTAATCTGGACAACACATACACACACATTGTTTACTAAATCTCGACATTGCAAAGCGTTTTCAGATCGCACATCAGCCGAAAGGTTCTACGTCTAATTCGTGTGGTTAGATGCATTGTGAAACACACACCTTCTGCACTGGGTAGCCCTCATACAGGTGGAAGCGCCCCTGCATGCAGACACACGGCCTCCCCTTCAATGTGCCAAACACCAGTCGTCCTGCGTGTCCGTGCACTGTGGGAAAAATCACATCCAATCAGTAAACATGACAATGTGAGGGATCATCACATCAATGTCTTTGATAGACCAATATCCAACCTTCCCTTTCTCTCAAAAATCCTTGAGGGCTGTCGCCAATCAGTTAAATGATTTTCTTCACACCA
This sequence comes from Trinectes maculatus, assembly GCA_016785345.1. Lineage (NCBI taxonomy): Eukaryota > Metazoa > Chordata > Actinopteri > Pleuronectiformes > Achiridae > Trinectes > Trinectes maculatus. The sequence continues at coordinate 203,739 of JAFBJQ010000652.1, forward strand.
ATAGTTTATGACTTTCAGTCAGGGTTCCGAGTTCATCATAGCACTGAGACAGCTTTGGCAAAAGTCTCAAACAACCTGCTCATGGCTTCAGATAAAGGATTTATCTCTGTTCTGGTTCTCCTTGATCTTTGTGCAGCTTTTGATACTGTTGACCACCACATCCTTCTTCATAGGCTCGAACACTTAATTGGCATAACAGGAATTGCCCTAAATTGGTTTAACTCCTATTTATCGAACAGACAACAGACAAATTAATGATAAGTTGTCACAATACACACAGGTCAACAATGGAGTTCCTCAAGGCTCCGTGCTTGGCCCAATGTTATTTATGTTATATATGCTGCCATTAGGAAACATTATTAGAAAACACTCTTTAAATTTCCGTTTTTATGCAGATGACACTCAGTTGTATATTTCAATGAAACCACATGAAACTAATCAACTACTTTGACTCCAAGCATGTCTCAAAGACATTAAAACCTGGATGAGCCAAAATTTTCTGTTATTAAATGCGGACAAAACTGAAGTTATAGTACTCGCCCCTAGTCACCTTAAAGAGTCGTTATCTGACGATATAGCCAATCTAGATGGCATAGTCCTTGCTCCCAGTGAAACTGACAGGAATGTGGGAGTTATATTTGATTCTGATTTATGACTCGATTCTCACATAAAGCAGACTTCAAGAACTGCCTTTTTTCACCTACGCAATATAGCAAAAATCAGACATATCTTGTTTCTTAAAGATGCCGAAAAATTAATCCACGCCTTTGTCACGTCCAGGCTTGACTACTGTAACTCATTACTATCAGGCTGCAGCAGTAAGTCCTTAAAGAGCCTGCAGCTTGTTCAAAATGCTGCTGCACGTGTATTGACCAGAACCAAGAGAAGAGATCACATCTCCCCAATATTAGCTTCACTGCACTGCCTCCCTGTGAAATTTAGAATTGAATTCAAAATCATTCTACTCATATACAAAGCTCTAAATGGTATGGCACCAACATACCTAAAAAATGTAATAATCCCATATCATCCTACTAGAGCACTCCGCTCTCAGAACGCAGGTTTACTCACAATTCCAAAAATCCATAGGAGCAGACTAAGAGCCAGAGCCTTCAGCTATCTTCTGCTGTGGAATCATCTCCCAGCTTCAGTTAGGGAGGTGGACACCCTCTCAGTATTTAAGAGCAGATTTAAAACATTCCTCTTTGACAAAGCTTATAGTTAGGGCTGGTCGAGGTCCATCTTTGATCAGCTCTTAGTTAAGCTGCCATAGGCCAAGACTGTCGGGGGACATTTAGACCTTATCCCTCTCTTCCTCTGTCTCCTCTCCCTCCTTCCATCTACATCATATCATTCTATCTATGTCTTATTAATGCACTTTACTAATTCACCCTCTTCTCCATTGTCTTTGTGCTCCACTGTTCCAGTACCAGGTGCAGCCACTTCTATGGACCATCAACTGTGGTGGCAGCTGATCTTGGAGCGTGCTCTGGAGCTGCAGGACCTGGATTCAGCGCCGCACTCAACGCACCACTACCACCATTATATTAATCTACTTGTATAATTACGCTAACAACCAGTCATTTCCTCACCCTTGTTGAGGGTGTAGGTCAGAGGTCAGAGGATGTCACACCCTGTACTCTTTGTTAAAGCCCTATGAGGCAAATTGCATTTTGCAAATTTTATTTGTATAGCCCATATTCACAAATTGCAATTTTGTGAATATGGGCTATACAAATAAAATTTGATTGATTGATTGATTGATTGATTGATTACATACCAGTGCTCTGTGGAAAGTTTGGGATGTTCTTGTAGTCGAAGACGACCTGGTCCGTTAACATGTCGGCCAGACCTCCCAGACCTGACCCACACACTATACCCACTGTGGGTCGCACATCTGTCTGGGCCAGCAGCCAATCAGCAGTGGCCTTGCTGTCTTCATAGCTGTAACAGAATAATATGAGAGAAGTTTGAACTTTTGGATGATCACCATAAAGTAATGTCACCGGAATCAAAGCAACAGTTAGGGAAGTATGTTGTGTCAGCGAATATTTTCCCCCCAGTTTGGACACGTCCATTAAGCAGTGTGCTACCAAGTTGCTCTCACCTGGTGTTTTCCTTCGACATCACTGTGGGAGGTGAAATCACAGGTGTGTTGAGATTTGCGTTAAGTGTAACAATAACTTTTTTTAAAAATCCAAGGCAGCAGGGATGATTACAGGCTCGTCCTACTCGGCTTAGATGCATATAGATGCTGCAATGACATTTGCCAGGAGGACACGCCATCAAAGGACACACTCAAAGTGTGACATCATTGACCAGGACACAACATCAAAGTAGGTTATAGACTATGGCTGTTATTTGACTATTAAAGGCATTAAACACTTTCTATATCTATCTATTGTTCAAGGACAGTTTTTAAAGTAAAACTGCAACAAAATGTAAATAAAAAAAATAAAAATCAACACAGCAACTTGTTATCGCACAGAAAAGCCTTTTTTAATTCATGATAAACATGTCTGCAGCATTTTAATGTTAACCTAGCACAGTCAACATTTCAGTAGCAACAAGGAGAAGGATTATTTCCCCCAATCCCCAAATTATTATCGATTATTACAAATGATCATAAATTCTAATTATGTTTGGTAAAAAAAATTAATATTGTTCAAAACATTCTGCACTGATAATAACCACAATGTCCATACTGAAGCACAACATGACCTGCAGCAGTGCTTTATTATCTTTATTAACCAGCTGCATCGTGTCAAGACTTTATAACACGTGTACACGTGGAACAGAGCGGGGACCGAGTATTAAACGGCAGGAAATGCCAGGTTATTAAAGTCCTTTTCCCATCAAGGGTGAGAGAGGTCAAAGTGTAGTCTGGTGACATGCACCACACTGTGCAAAGACAGATCCCAATAACATGTTTATAACAGAAACCCTGATGTTGGACCTTGACTTCTTGCTCGTCATTGACGCATAAGGGACATCAGACTGTTTTATGACTTCCCTCTGAGCTGCCCAGCTTTCTGTTTACATAATTTCCTTTTCAGGGCAGTTATCTTTCTCTGATAACAGGGCGGTGATTCGTTGACCTGTTGACCTCTTCACCCCTCCCCTCCGTTATAGATAACATGCCGTAGAAGTAATTAACATTACCATTGTGCATGTGCACCCATCTGTCATGAAATACATTGCTTTACTGTGCAGCTTTTTTTTTTCCTGTAAAACATTTATCTGAAATTCAGAAATAAAAATGAGGTTTTCAATAGCGGCTGAATTCAATCCAATCATTTCTCGTTTTGAACTTATGATGTAAATCAGACATGAGAATTGTGGTTGTGATGTTTAAATTTAATAAAATCTGTAAAATAAAGACTCCACTTCGGAACAATACAAAGACAGTATTATACAAATAAATAGATTTAGTAACAACGTGGGGGAAAAAAACAGGCAACTTCAACAGTGAACACATTTCAAAAGTATAGTGTCAAGATCTTTACAAGAGATTCTGGCTAATCGCTAAATTAAATCAAAGACATTTTTACAAGCTGATTATAAATTCATTTAAACCCCAAAATATTTATGATGACAACAAAACCTCTCAGCAGAGGAATGTACAATGTCAGTTGAGGCACAGTGACGAGAGGATTGATCTGTACATGTTTATCGCCGCTCTAATGGTCGTCGAGTGACACTACAAGGCCCAGTCTAGTTTCAGTAATGCAGCATGGCGTCTCTTAGGCGTTGTTGTTGTACTCAATCCTGGTCACCATGGTGGAAACCAGTCGCTCCAGCTGCTCCGCTCGCTGCTTCCCTGTCTGCAGGACTTCCTCGTGATTGGCCCTCTCCTCGCTGTCGTAGTCCATCACCGCCTGATTGGTGATCAGCGACAGGGCGAAGACTCGCATGCCGCAGTGTCGCGCAACAATCACCTCGTGGACTGTGCTCATGCCTCATGAGGGAAAAGAAACATCATGATTAAACTATAAATGCTTCTTATGAAGTCTCACTTAAAGCAGCTACAAAACATAGATCTTCAAAACATAGACCTACAAAACATAGATCTTCATCTATCCAACTTACCGACAGCATCAGCGCCCAGTTTGTGCAGCATACGGCTCTCAGCAATGGTCTCAAACGAGGGTCCACCCAGCACGCAGTAGATGCCCTCCCTCAGGAAGTCTCCATAGCCGAGCTCCTGTCCCACATCCATAGCCAGCTGCTGCAGCTCCCTGTCGTACGCATCAGACATGCAGGGGAAACGCACACCGAACCTACAACATGCAAACAACAGGAGGACAGACTGAGTGAGGGCCACGGAGGACGGAGGCCAGAGATGATGCAGCATCATCAGCCTCTGCACACCCACCTCTCATCATTGGGTCCAGACAGAGGATTGTTGCCAGTGAAGCCGGGCATGTTGATGTGATCTTTGATGATCATGACGTCTCCCACTTTAAAGTCCTGATTGAGGCCCCCGGCTGCATTGGTCAGTATCACTGTGTCAACGCCGAGCAGCTTGAAGATTCGCATGGGCAGAGTAATCTGGACAACACACACACATACACACACACACACATTGTTTACTAAATCTCTACAATGCAAAGAGTTTCAGATCGCACATCAGCCTAAGGGTTCTAATTCATGTGGTTAGATGCATTGTGAAACACACACCTTCTGCACTGGGTAGCCCTCATACAGGTGGAAGCGCCCCTGCATGCAGACACACGGCCTCCCCTTCAATGTGCCAAACACCAGTCGTCCTGCGTGTCCGTGCACTGTGGGAAAAATCACATCCAGTCAGTAAACATGACACAATGTGACGGATCATCACATCAATGTCTTTGATTACATACCAGTGCTCTGTGGAAAGTTTGGGATGTTCTTGTAGTCGAAGACGACCTGGTCCTTTAACATGTCGGCCAGACCTCCCAGACCCGACCCACACACTATACCCACTGTGGGCCGCACGTCTGTCTGGGTCAGCAGCCAATCAGCAGTGGCCTTGCAGTCTTCATAGCTGTAACTGAATAACACACAACCAGGTTGTCACATTAACACAATCACTGCGAGTAAATAAAACAGGAAGGATGCTTTTTCTAAAGCTTCCTGTATCTCATGAGTCCTCCTCACCTTCCTCCGCCCCCTCACTCCCCAGCTAATGAGCTCATTATTACTGGATTATAGGATAAGTGTTTTTATTTTCGGGCTGCAGGACTAAACTGACAACTGCGACTAATACGGATAAACCTCTGGACGGACACACACACACACACACACACAGAAATCCTAAAACACAAGTGTTATGATTTCCACGTTGCAACCCCTCACACCGGGTCTCCGTTTGGCCGCGTGAGGCGCACGTGCGCATTATTTTGTCTCGTGAAGCAGCCATATGCAGAGGGACAAAGGAAAGACTCACTGTCCAACCTTTATCTAAGGTTTATATATATAAAAAAATATATAAATATACACACTCACCCACTGTTTTCGTCTGGAAACATCGTGGAAGATTTTTTTTTAAAAAGAGTCTCGGGAAAATGATGGTTCCAGGGCACAAAAATGTCAAATAAAAGTTACGCTCTTAGCAAATGTTTTATAAAATATTAAAAAAAAGTTGTTTTAAAATTATATATATGTAAATATATATGTATCTTTTTTTTAAAAAGGCTGGAATTGTTTTCTTCTGGTCCTGACCGCAGTAGAAGTCTTGTCGTGGCGCGTGGAGATGAGACGCACACGCAGGGTTTATTATAGGCCCCGATGTCCCCGCCCCCCCTTCCTCCCTCCAATCGGAGTGACGCATGCTGACGCTGCGGCCTCATTGGCTGAGAGGACACGCCTTCAAAATAATACGCACTTTACACAGGGACATTATAGAAGTTTATGTTTTGATCACCAGGCCCCTCCCCCAAACAAAGTACAACACAAGACAAGAAAAACATCTATCTATCTATCTATAAATATTTTATGCCATTTACTAGGTTATTGTTGAGGATGTATGTGTGTGTATGTGTGTGTGTGTGTGCGTGTGTATTTGATGTTCAGGAAAAACACAGAGTCTATCTGATGAACTCATTTATGGTGCCATATTGTCCTCCATATAAATCACGAGGGACGTCACCTGGACTGGACGTCCTGTGATCATTGCACCAACGTGAATGTAAACAGTGTGATAATCTGTGATTAACACGCATTTCAGGGAAGCGGACAGAGCATGAAGGGGCAGAAAGCACACATGACTGATTCCGTGTTAACAGTGTTCATGTTAATGTATAGAGAGGTCAAAGAGGTCAGGGAGACAACCGCTGAACATTGTGCATTGATAGCACATTAGGACATACTTGTTAGAAATTAAGTACAATACTCCTTTAATGTTTGTCTCTGGGAAAATTTAGATTCACGTATAGAAAAATGGTGGAACACACAAGAGGAAGTCGACCTGTCAACATTACGCAGGTTAGCGTCACCGAGTCCTGACCTTTGCTTTGGTTTACTTATGCAGGATTACGCAGGTGAAAAGTGACCAAAGACCGAGTCACAACAGAAATCCTGCTGTTGGACCTTGAGTTATTGTTTGTCATGGACACATGGGGACACAGTCGTCAGCCTGTGATTGTATTATGACTTCCCACACAGACACCCACCTCTCTGTTTAGATTGTGGCCTCTTCAGGACAGCTTTTATCTTTCTCTGATAACAGGGTCGCGACCCATTGACCTTGTCACCTCCCCTCACTTATTGATGACACACCTTTGGCTCATCCAATGACTGAGGGAGCACTTGGTGGGATCACAATGAACCGTAGTAGATTAGATTAGATTAGATTATACTTTATTTATCCCACAACGGGGAAATTAACATGTTAACAGCAGCAGAACTTAGAAACAAGTACAGTATAATATACACTACAAAATAATGTATTAAGGGCAAAGAAAAAAGAGCACAAAGAAACAGACATAGGTAACTTAAACTACACAATAAACAAGAACAAGAACAGTCGACCAACAGATAATAGACAATGTGCAAAAAAGTATTTGAGGTAATAAGTGGCATGATATGAAAAAGTAAGTGAGGTAAAATGACTGTGGTATGGAGATATTGCAATGTAAAGTGACAATGATATAAATAAAAAATAAAAAAAGTATTATTGCAATATAAAAGTGACCATAAAAGATAAATAATATTAATATTGTACATTGTGCAGTGGAGTAGAAAAAATATAAATAAGAAACAACAATAAATTACAAGTGGATATAGAAGTGAGAAAAGTGAAAAAAAATACAGCAGTTTTCCTTTTTTTCCAGTTTTTGCAGCCAATTCAAATATCACGTTTTGCTGATAAGTCAGGTCACAGACACACTGATAGTTGCAGGAAATGAGCCTTGATTAGAAATGATAGACTTTTGAGCAACAATCTTTTGAAAGCTTCTGTAACTTCACAGGGCAACTCATGTATGACCTCCTGACCTTTGTCCAGCCTGTGGGCAAGGTTATGATAATCTCTGGAGCAGAAGTGTGGAACACCTCAAGGATCAATAGTAGGACCCTACGTGATCTCGCTGTGCATACAAAACACTCGAGTTTTTTTTTTATTGCTTTGTAAAGAATGATGATCAAAGATATATAATTGTTTTTTCTTTTCCCCTTTTAAAAAGAAATATCAATAAAATATATACAGTATTGATTTATCTAACGATAAAAATAATCCTGCAATATTTATATTATTGTGGAACGGTGTCACTTGGTATCGTCGATGATATCGTTTTGCTCTGTGGGTGGGTAATTAGATCAGCTGTGCAGCGTGACACAATTGGGGTCAGGTGTGCTGGAAGCTGCTTTTAAGCTGTGTCTCTCTGTGTGTGATCTCGTCAGGCTTTAACAGAGGAACAAAGGACTCTTCTCTTCCAGGTCTGTAGATTGTCCCTGTAAAACCCTGTCTGAACTTTAGGAATCAGGTCAGGCGTTTAAATGCTGTTTGTCTCGGCCACATGAGCCATATGGGTACAGCTTCAGAAACGTGTCAAGGCCAGAAATAAAAAGATGACTCAGGCCTTTTCAGTGATTTCCAAATCGGACATATTGGCATGTTTGCACAACCCCAGTGGAACACTGCTTTAGACTGTAGCTGTTTGCGCACACTGCGACCTGGGGTCCGTTCCATAAAGCAGGCTGAGAAAAGCGACGCTTAATGTGAATAGCCTGGCTAGACTTAGCCAAAACTTAGTGTGGGGGTGGGGGGGGTGGGGGGGGTTGTTCGCTCCCAGACAAATGGAATGGATTGGGGTTATTATTTTAATTGTAATATTTAATATTTTAAATGTAACTAATACATAGTCTTTAAAACAGTGTTTCATGATGTATTTTATTTAATATTTTATTGATGGTGATCTTCCTGTTTTTAAAAAAACGCTTAAAAACCCACTTCTTTTCTTTGGCCTTTTAACCCGTGTGAGAAGCACCTTTTATTGTGTAACTTTTATCATCATTTATTGTCGATGTGTTGGTTTTATCTATGTTTTTAAACTGTGTATAGCACGTTGGTACTGTGTTGTTTTAAAGTGCTATATAAATAAAAGTGAGTTGAGTTGAGTAATGAAGTCATATAACATAATCATATATTCTCTTTCAGATAGGTGTCACTGTTAAGCGGCGACTCAGGCTAAGCCTGACATTTAGCCTGGTCCGGACCAGGCTAGTTTGCCAGCATAAGTTGCCGTGGTAACTTAGTTTGAACTATGCTAAGCTTGCTTTATGGAACCGAATCCACTGGAAAATAAGCCAGACTAACGAAATAAGCCTGGTTTATTTGGTAATCCTGCTTTATGGAACAGGCCCCAGGTCTACAACAGAAAATTGTCAGAACGTGTTTTGCATCTGGACTTAGAAATGTATCTGATGGTTTTAATGTTTGCTTTTTAATTTGCACTCATGATCAATTCTAAAAGTCAAGTGGGAGGTTGATGTTAAGCAAATATACTACTGGACCTCAGGGGCCGTGTTCCAATGGATACCAGTCGTCAGACAAGTCACATTATTGTTGTTGTTATTATTATTCTGATATTTACATTAGTTGTTAATACAATATTTCATTCATACTCTTGTTACAGTTGGAGTTTTGGTGTAAACAAACACAATTTCAAGCAGGCCAGTATTTTCAACACTATTCATCCAACACCACACCGAACCTTACATAAAAATATATATATATATATATATATATTACATATATAATCAAAGTAATGTGCTTTCTCATAAAAGTATAAATCCCACAAGGAAACTCGTTATATAAAACTCTGGCACTGAATCAGCAATCAGTTAAGTGTTTAAATTACTGTTACAGTTCTTGGGCAGACACATTGGTATGGCACTCCCACTGTTACATAATCATCTATATGCAAAAGGTGCAAATGAATGGCCTCGCTGACAGACTCGTAAAGGTCTAGGACTTTGACTTAAAACCTACTGACATTCTCCACTGGTTATTTCCTCTTCCTGTTCGCGCCTTACGCCCGCTGCATTTATGCCATAACTACATATATTTAAAAAAAAGAAATAAACATATGTAAAATGTCTTTGATTTCAGCATCTGTGGAGTTTTTTAATGCAGGTTTTACATAACCAGACTATGGCTTATCTCAATAAAGATAACACAGGGAAAACAACCTTGTGACAGGGGGCTGGTTACAAATCAAAGGTTGGGTTTGTGTTTTTCCTTATCACATCTGAAATCTCAGCATCTGATCGGAGTCGAATTTTTTTTTCGAATTAGAGCTTGGCTCTTAGCATATAATGTCAACACTGATAAGACACTGATATATATATATATGTGTGTGTGTCTGTGTGTCTGTGTGTGTGTGTGTGTGTGTGTGTATATATATATATATATATATATATATACTGTATATATATATATGTCCATTCACCATGCATGTCTGTAGCTGTACAGATTTACGATTTACGTGATGGGAACATTGTGGCTACATGTGAAAACAGAATCATGTGGTCCCTCTATAGGCACTGACCTTATTCACACACTGAAGGTTGGAATCTATGCATGGAATTTAAATTTTTTTTTATTTATAGACCGATACCAGGTAAATTAAACTAAAACGGCAAAAGTGGCTAATGGCTAAAGAATGGGGTTAAAATGGGTCTGCAAATTCAGTCAAAAAAATGATGATAATAAAATGTCATTTTAGTCATTTGCAGAAAATTGATGATCACTGACAAACATCAGTGAGCATCAGTGACTGGTGACGCTATCAATGTTCAAGGTTTACAGAGACACTGGAGGTTAATGGCATGTTTCACAACAGATGACCCACATCAGATGTTTGTCTTTTCAGGTCTCCCCCCAGCCATCATCAAATGAGGCAGGGTACTGTAGGTAGGTGAGAGGCAGCCAGTGTTACGCTGCGGCCTGATGGAGTATGTGGACACTTATTGTGAGTGATTGCTTTTATACGTTAACTGTGTCTTTAACATCATATTGACCTTATTCACACACTGAAGGTTGGAATCTATGCATGGAATATTTTAAATTTTTTTATTTATAGACTGATACCAGGTAAATTAAACTAAAACGGCAAAAGTGGCTAATGGCTAAAGAATGGGGTTAAAATGGGTCTGCAAATTCAGTCAAAAAAACGATGATAAAAAATGTCATTGTAGTCATTTGCAGAAAATTGATGATCACTGACAAACATCAGTGAGCATCAGTGACTGGTGACGCTATCAGTGTTCAAGGTTTACAGAGACACTGGAGGTTAATGGCATGTTTCACAACAGATGACCCACATCAGATGTTTGTCTTTTCAGGTCTCCCCCCAGCCATCATCAAATGAGGCAGGGTACTGTAGGTAGGTGAGAGGCAGCCAGTGTTATGCTGCGGCCAGATGGAGTATGTGGACACTTATTGTGAGTGATTGCTTTTATACGATAACTGTGACTTTAACATCACATTGGCGATTTGCTGTTTGGAGGTTCTGAATAGCAAACAGCAGTTGTTGTTTGTACATTATAACACAATGCAATGCAAAGACAACGATACACTGTATCAGGACCCAGAGTCGATCCCTGGGGAACTCCTGAGATCTATAAGAAAGGTAGTTATGAAAATATCTGTAAGCTGTAGCATCAAAACAAACAAAACAGAATAATCAGCTTCATGCTTATCAACCACAGGGAGAAAACACACGTGTGTGTGTGTGTGTGTGTTTACACATTTTAAAAGAATTAAATGTTTAGTACATAAATATATATAAAATTATTTCATGTTTATATATACAAACATTCCTTGGGAGATCATCTCAACAAAGTTTCTCCCCTGAACGACACTCTCTCTCTCTCTTTCATTATATTGCTACAAGTATTTGGCTAAAAGCTACAGTTGTGCAGTTTTCCACTTATATCATACGATATTACAGTATAAATATGTGTCACCAAGAAGGAGTCCCACTGCAATTACAATTACACAGTGCATAGCCCAGAAATGCATTTTTCATGGCGTCTCTGCATCTTTCATCTCCTAAAGCTTTGTTGTCGTTGCTGCAAAGTCGACACTGAACGACCTCCTTGCGTCTGCTCTGATTGTCTTCACGTGATTTTGCAATTTTCAGGATAATGAATTTGATGAGGTGGAGACAGGATTCACCAGAGAATATTGAGTTTGTCAGACGTTTGTGTCGTTGCATAAGATTCACGTCATTTTCATAACTTTACCATTCAACAGGCCCTCGAGGTCTATTCAGTTGTTTCAGGCTGTGTAGGCTGTATGCATGTTACATGAGTGGAAATTGACTTAACCTTTTTTATACATGAAAATATTTAAAATTGATTCCGTACAAACTTCATATGTTTGAGTAAACCTAAGTTCCAACAAAAACTTTTTGTTTTTGTTTTTCCGTCATTTACTTTTTCTTAAATTAAATTCTAGTTATAAATTGTAAAGTAAGAAAGTGTGTTGAGGTCCAGTTCTGATGCATAAATGAACTGTTGCAGTGTTTTCACATCATGTACACTATTGACCCACGTTAAACTGGGTTGTTGTTGTTACAGAGCAGTAGTGACCTCTAGAGGCCACTTCTTGTAATTACATGCAGACAACTGTGTGAAATGTTAGTGGTTTTGAATTAACTGGATGTTGTTGAGGGAGAAACGTGCAAAGGAAGTGTGTGTTTGTGGTTTTGAAATGCAGTGTGTGTGTGTGTGTAGCTGCATGTGACGGAAACACACACCTCATCCTGGCACGCAGCGACTTAAACTTCTCTTCTCCCCAGCTCTCCATTCCCCCCCTCAGCGACCTCTGACCTCCGTGACCTAGTTTTCCTAAAACTCTTGCCGGCTCTGACACCAGCGGAGCGATGTGTTGGTTTCTCTTAGCAAAGTGAGGTCACATTGTTTCAGAGATATTACACACACACACACACACACACACATACACACACAGGGGGTAAAGGGGGACACTTTGCGTTATCAGACCACATTCTGTACGTGGTCTGCACTGTATGTGGCGCACATTTCAACATGACGGGTTGACTTCTGTTAGAAGACTGTGGATTTATATTTATTCATCAGCTGCTCTGTAGCTTCAGGTGAAGCCTGTGACCCGGGAAGCCAGAGGTGACCCTCAGCCTCCTCGTACCCACACGTGATGTGGGCTCCAGCGGATGCAGGGCCCCATCGCTCTGGGTGAAGGGAGCCCCGAAATCTGCAGGACGGGAGGCGGCATTGTCGGGGAACAACACCCGTTGGCAGGACGGAGGGGCCCCACAGATTGATGTGCGTGTGAAACCAGCCGGGGGCCACGGATGTGTGTGTCGTGTGTGTGCGTCCAGCCTGGCGACTCATAAGTGCACAAGGTAAATCCAGCCCCTGTCAAAACAAAGTTAAAGGGCGAGCTTGGATTGGTCGACCGACACAATGAACGTTTGACTTAAGTTAACTCTATTGGACTGCTCCTATAGAGAGAGAGGTAGATTAACTCTATATGGGGTTAGAGCATTAAATCTGGTCTATTGGTTTGTTTGCTGTTTGACACACACCTCTCTTAATAAACCCCAAACCAGCAGTGTTTACTGGTATTTTCCCTTTATCATCACTAACACCATTATAATAGCATAAGACATAGTAATGTTTTTAAAATAATACACTTTGTTGAATTAATTATTCCGTACTGTAATATTTATACTAAGCTACTCTCCACGACTTTTTCTTTATGTGGCTGGTGACTGATGCAAACCAGTGCACCGCCACAGGCCCAGTGTTTCATTGTTGTGAACCTACTGCATGTGAATCCATCCGTCCATTCACTGCGTGCACCGCGGTGGCCGTGCCGGCAGGCGGACGTGGCGCAGCCTCAGAGAGGTGCACCGACGTTAGCCATTCACCGCGCAATGGCCCGCCGGAAAACGGCGCCGAGCCAAGTGCACAAGAAAAAGAGCCCTGTCATTTATCTCTTTATTTATTTATTTATTTATTTATTTATTTATTTATTTATTTATTTATTTATTTATTTATTTACACCCCTCCCCTCCCCCGTCTTTGATTTGCTAATGCCTCCGTTTGGTGGAGCAACTTCCAGACTTGTATCTTATAACCATCAAACGTCGACACGAGAAAGTTGACAAAGGCTGAAACAGCGGAGGAGGCCTGGCAACAAAGGTCCGTTTGTGGCGTCCAGAGTCGGGCCAGAGGGAGGGAGGGAGGGTGGGAGGAGAAGCTGGGAGGAGAGTGGAATGAATGAATCAAACTGTGGTGAGACAGCGGCGGAGTGAATACTTATATAGAGGCATGCGGGGGGTGGGGGTGGGGGGTCCTGGAGGAGTGGACAGTGGACAGCACAGGCTTCTTTAAGCCGTCCCCGTGTTGGGACACAGACACTGGGCTCCCTCTCTGCTCCACACGCAGCATCTGGTTACATAATGAGCCGGTGGCACCAGTGCCAGTGTGCTGGGAGACACTGACGGAGCCACTGAGCCACCGCCGGGTGAAACCGCGTCCAGGCCTCTCCTCGCCGCTCGCCTCTTTCTACAGAGAGGATGACGACGGCGTAGAGGGACGGCGAGAGAACGGCCGAGGAAACCATGTGATGTCAGAGGGGGAAGAGATGAGAAACGGGTGCTAGTTGGCAACAAGTCGATCGAACCCCTGAAATTTCGTCGCCACCCCCCCCCCCTCTCCAAAGACAGATGACAAAAAAATCTGTTTTTTCCCGTTTGCTGAAGGGTGACATTATCTAAAACATCAGGTTTCCAAGCTGCGGTGGAGACGGAGAGGTAAGACGCCAACAAACAAACAAATTTCATTTTAGCGCCAAAGTGCTGACTCGGGGTTTGTGTGGTTTTGGCGCTTTTTGTATTTGTTTACTCAGCAAGTAGCGGCATCATCATCACCACCATCATCATCATCAACTTAGAATCTTTGTAAAATGACCTTCAGGGGTGAAGCTAAGATAAGATAATTAATTTTCCTTTATTGAAAAAAAAAATAGATGGAGAAATATATATTTATCTCTCGTATGCTATTCATTCCTGTACAATGTTTTGTATTCAAAGAAAGGTCAGCTGACCTTTAGGGTACTTGCCCTGTATGGACGTCTACTGTGTGAGTAATAAATGCATGTTTATAGTCCAGTAAAATTAGTTTGCTCCATAACGAGAAACTGTTTTCTGCTAAATAAGAGACGTTGTGGTAAAAGTAGTAAAAAAATAAAATCCTAAAATGGCAGGATGGTGTTTTGTTTACAGCAGGGAGACAGGTCGTTGGCTTCTGCCGACTCGGGTGAAGATGTATGTGTCAGGGTAAATGACCACCCAGCGGACGACAGCTGCTCGCCAATTGTTTCACTGAGGTCGATGTCGTAACTCTTCAGTTAGAAACTCCGTGCTCAGGAAGTGGAGGCGAGCGCTTTGGGGAAGTGTTAGATTTAGATGGACACGCCGCCTGATGCCCACTGTGCGGGACACGCTTACTTCCTGTCGCCGCTGTTACAGTAAGATGTTTTGATTTGATGGTTTCTGGTTGGGTGAACTGAACAGATATTTGTGCAGTGGGGTTTTTGGTGTTGGGGGAACATTGTTGACGTTATTTATTTATATATATGTAAGTTGATAATTTCTAGTTTCTGATTGGCCCTGGCAATAATAAACAGATAAACAGGCAGTCAGTGATTTTTAACCTTTAATTGACTTTGAACATAGGTCAATTAAAGGTTGACCTGTTAATATGCTGATAAAGCATAATGTGAGTGTGAGTTGACACACTGTCCGAGTGACAGTCAATTGGATTGAACTTTGTTCCCACTTCTCAAAAGGTCTATATGTCTGGTACACAAGTGTGTGTTGACTGTGTGTGTGTGTGTGAGTGTGTGTGTGTGTAGGCTGTTCAGAGGTCAACTGGAGATGGACGCGGCCAATCACGCGTGCCTCCTCTTGACCCCGCCTCCCCCCCTCCACATGTTCGTATTCAGAGCAGACGTCAACACAGATCTCTATTCATCCCGAGGAGTCGGGACAGAGCTGCTCGTACGCTCTGAACGCACATCGGCGCCACACATGAGTAAAAGGTGGAGTAGAAAAAGCAGCTGTCAGCAAAATACATGGGGGGGGGGGGGACTGGGGAGGATTGGGGGCGTGTTCCCCTTCCTCAAAACAGTGAATAGCGTTCCCTCATCTCAATTCAGCATCCGTCAAGTGCAACCGAGCGACCAGCGCCATCACGCTTTTAATGTGAAAGAGCAGTTGTGGCTTCCCACTCAAAGGGGGGTTTTATTTTGACAGGGCCAGCTGCCCCTGGTGAAAAGAGAAAAGGGGGCGAAGTGGTGCAGTGTGGATGCCACAGCCACAGGTGTCCACCCTAATCCCCCCCGTCCTCATTGTCCTCTCGTCCCTCATGTTCCACTCGGGCATCGTCCTCATTCATGTCTCACTCTCTCTCTCTGTCTCTCTCTCTCTCTCTCTCTCTCTCTCTCTGTCTGTGACCCCTCGCAGTGCCAGGCCATGACCTCCGCCACCCCTCCCTCCTCTGAGGGCTCCTCCCCACAGAAAGTGTGCCACTCTCAGACGCAGACGGACATCACCAAGCCCCTGCTGGGCCCTACGGGAGCAAGCGGAGGTGCAGGTGCAGGTGGAGGAGGGACAGGAGCCGGGGGGCCCAGTGCTCTGCGGAGGAGGCGCAGGGTCCTCTCCAAAGATGGACGCAGCAACGTGCGCATGGAACACGTCAGTGGGTGGGGGGCGCTGTACCTCCGTGACCTCTGGACGACCTTTCTGGACATGCAATGGCGCTACAAGTTCTTCCTCTTCTCGGCCACCTTCGCCGGGACCTGGTTCCTGTTCGGAGTGCTCTGGTACCTGGTGGCACTGGTGCACGGAGACCTGCTGGGTGAGAAGGAGGCTTTATGCTGATAAGAGCGTGGAAAAAATAAAAAACAAAAAAATAAAAAACAGAAAAGGCTATGAAAGCCGCCATTATCTCACTTCCAGCTTCTTGTCTCTGAGACACCATGCAACACAAGTGGTTTTGTGTGTTAATGAGTGAACGGTGAGGGACACGGGAACGATGATGATGGTCCACACGAGCATGAGAAAGAACACGGACGGAGACAAAACGCAGCTTTGTAATTGTTAACCTTCTGTTCTGCCCGCAGAGTTCGACCCCCCCTCCAACCACACACCATGTGTGATGGAGGTGAAGACCCTGACCGGGGCCTTCCTCTTCTCCCTGGAGTCCCAGACCACGATTGGCTACGGTTTCCGCTGCATCACGGAGGAGTGCCCGGTTGCCATCGTCCTGCTCATCGTTCAGCTGGTCATCACCATGGTGATGGAGATCTTCATCACCGGCACGTTCCTCGCAAAGGTAGTGGGACTCTGGGGCAAAACCAGAACCTGAATAAACTACAGGGGGTCCTCGAGTTACGACGGAGATCCGTTCGTGAGAATGTGACGCAACCAAATTTCGACGCAAGTCGGAACATACATTCATTTTGCCATTGTGCATACATTGTGCCGCTAGATGTCGCTATAACACCACGCTAAAATAAGAGTTTATTATGGTGAATTGACTTTTTTGTCCCTCTTGACACACCGTAGGGGTTGAGATCACGAGTGTAATGAGCATTTCCTTTAGATTTCTGATATCAACCGTGTAGACGCTGAGAGACAGAAAAGGCGCTCACCAACTAGTTCCCGTGTGAAGTCTGTACATATTTACGGGGCAAACCACTTAAGCCGAAACAAGGAAGTTCACGGGAGATGTGTCGTAACCACGAAAACAACGTAATTCGCGACCGTCGTAACTCGAGGACCCCCTGTATTAAAGGTACTCATCGACCATCAGAGTGTCCGATGTTGATTTTGTTTTCTGGCAGGTGGCCCGTCCCAAGAAGCGAGGCGAGACGGTGAAGTTCAGTCAGCACGCCGTGGTGTCGAATCACGAGGGTCGTCCCTGCCTCATGATCCGAGTGGCCAACATGCGCAAGAGCCTGCTGCTAGGATGCCAGGTAACGGCAACACACCCCCTTTCGGACCTCGTCAGAGTCACATCCTGTCAGGGAGGAAGTTTCAGTCCAGGTGTTTGCTATGTTCTGAGAGCACTCATGCAGAGCTTGGCCAGTTCAGGTATTAAACCTGGGGCCTTCTGGTTACAGGATGCCTCCTGCAACCTCTTGGCCTCATTTACTGACTCCATCTTGGCTCCCAGGTGACGGGGAAGCTGCTTCAGACGTCCCTGACGAAGGAGGGCGAGACGGTGCGGCTGGACCAGCGCAACGTGCCGTTTCAAGTGGACACGTCCAGCGACAGCCCCTTCCTCATCATCCCGCTGACCTTCTACCACATCATCGACGAAAACAGCCCCCTCAGGGCCTGGGCGGCGAAAGGTACCTTATATATCGTAGAAAAAAAAAAACTTCTATCAATGTGCACGTTCTTGAGCGTGAGGCTGTTTCGTGGGAGTGATCCGCTCCTCGTAGCCCCTCCTCTCCCCGGCCCATCAGACCCCGCCCACCCTTTCACCATCCTCATCGTGTCCGACGTCCCGGAAAGTTGACAATAACGAATAATAATGTGTAAGTGTGTACTGTGTGTATCCGTAGGTGTGTTGGTATTTACGGTCATGTGCCGCGTGCTCGACGGAGTGGGGCCCCTCCGGCTGGAATGTGTGGCCCTTCATTAGAGCACAAAGCCGCACAGTCCGAGGAAGCCCGCGCAGATCCACTCACAGCGTCTCACACAGACGTTGTGCGCGTACAAACACGCACTTTATTTCCTGCACAGCTGAGACTTTAATGCTGCATCTGCCGTCTTGTCACTTTGATGATGCAGATACAGCAGGAAGTGAAAAAAATCAGATACGGTAAACAGGATGCAAGGTGCAGGCGGTAAAGCTACAGCAGGAAGCCACGGCAGATGAATGTTATCGTGATTTCCAATAATTGCGACACAGAGAATCCTCCGGCCACATGTGTGTGTACCCGGTCCCCGTGTGTACACGTGGTTGTGAAAGAGTGTTTTTGCTGCGGTGGGAGGGGCTGTGGGTGCCGGGTCCGGGTGAGGGGAAGAACTGTTTAGACAGATGACCGAGGCCTGTTGATGCAGGTGTGTGTTTGTGTGTTTGAGTGCATACGTCTTCTAGTGGTTCCCCTGTGTTGATGCATAACAAAAACCATACGTCAGTTTTTTTGTAAGTATGGGAGTTTTGTGTTTTGGAAATTGCGTGTCGATGTGTGTGCGCTTGTTGTCGTGTGTGTCTTTCCTCTCCAACACTTAAGAACCATATTTCATGTACAACATAAACAACAATAACAACATATAATTGACGATGGTATTGGTATTGGTTCATTGATAAGTGACTGGATGATATTGACATCAGGTTGATGAGTGTTAATAGAGGGTCCGTGTCCTGTGTCCTGCAGGTGGGGGCTGGTCAGACCCGGACCTGGCGGACTTTGAGCTGCTGGTGATCATGAGCGCCACGGTGGAGCCCACCTCGGCCACCTGCCAGGTTCGGACGTCCTACCTGCCGGACGAGATCCTGTGGGGCTACGAGTTCCCCCCCGTCGTCTCCCTCTCGCCGTCGGGAAAATACGTGGCTGATTTCGCCTTCTTTGACAAAGTGGCCAAAACCAAAACCCCGCCCTCCTTCAAGCAGGCCCTGCCGCCGCAGGCCGGCCCGCATCGCGGCGGCGGCGGCAGAGAGGACGGCCCGGACCTGGAGAAGATGAGACTGGAGGAGAGCTACAGGGGGGAGGAGAGGGGGAGGGAGAGGGGGCGCATCAGAGATAGCAGCCCGCTCAGTGTGCGTATTAGTAATGTGTGATGGAGGAGAGACAGGAAGATTCCAAAAAAGAAGAAAGAAAGAAAGAAAAACCTGTCTCACCCACCCTTCACCTACGCACATTCACGACGTGGGACACATGACAGGAAACGAAGCACACAAACACACACACAGTTTACCACTGCACAAACACAAAGGTACGACACAGTGTCGAGTGGTTTTTGATTCTTTTATTTGCGTTGTTGTGTTAGGGAAAGGACTCCAGTGGAAACTTGTTATGATGAAATCAGACTTGAATTTTTTTTTTTTTTACAAATGTAAAAATATTTTCCCCTTTGTTTTTACCTTTTTAAAAAAATGTACCTGACACACAAACGTTTCTGTACTGAAGCACAGGCATGAGTCACGTCACTGAATCACAGTACTGTTTTTTATGTTTAAATCAGTCAACGTGGTAAAAAACAAAAATACTGGAAATGTTCTTTTTTTAACAATGGATTTTAAAGGAATGTATTGTATTTCATGTACCTGGCATTTTCTAACAACAGCGTTACTTGTTACAGGGGAAAATATTGTTCTCTTTGGTATGAACGTCCTTGTTTATTGGGGATAAATATTTAGTAATATTACTAAAAGCACTTTAACTTGAAAGGAAAGTGGCATTCGACACCAACGTTAGTAACTGAACTAACTTTGAACCTTAATGCACTGTATCATAGTTCTGGTTCTGTATGGGTTTGTGATTGTGTGTGTATGATTGTAATTGTGTGTTTGACCTTTTATGATATTTGACTGTAAAACAGTTTTGACTGTTGCTGTATTTCTTCTGTGTGTGTGACCTTTTGACCTAATCAGCCACTTTAGATAACGACAGATCAAAAATAACTTTTTTACTAAACATTAAAAACAGTCACTGGAACAAATGATGGCACTTGTACAATGGAATTAGTTCAACGCTCCGGTGAACATGAGAATTTTAATATTTAGGGAAATAACATTTAAAAAATTTTTTAAAAATTTTTAAGTAAAGGAAAGAGGAACATGAGAAAAACGGTTTCTTTTATTTTTAGCTCGACCAGTGGAGCGTGATACTGAAGTGAGTGTCGGTATTCAAATAACAAATCCTCTGCTGTTCAACACCGGATGCCTGCAGTATCTGGAAGTATTGCAGTATCAGTACACGGCTGATGCTTGTTCATACAGTCTGAATACTTACTGTTCATGTACTTATTAAAGTGTCTGCTTGAATAAACATGTTGTAAATATTACAGTGTGTCTCCGTGGTCCGGCGAGACAATAGGTTCGCCACCTGGTTTACTTATAGACGACGTCTACTTCCTGACCTGTGTGAGACGTGATGCGTTTCCTCTGCACCATCACACCATCACACCCACGAACACCTCTCGCACTCAGAGGCTTCAGCGCACTGAGAATGATTTGGGTTGTGTGCTTGTGGATCGTTGTCGGTAAGAGAAAAAACACCATCGTACTGTTTCCATGCTGGAATGAGGTCGTTTTTGTTGCTGCTGTGTTTTTGGCTGTGAAGTGGAGGTGTAATCATGTGTTTTCTGTTCTTGTGGGTGTTTTCTCCTCAGGAACCATGGCAGAGGAGCCAATGGTGACACATTACCAACTGAAAAACAGCTCCCTGTGTCTCAACGTTACAAAACTGCCGCCATACAACGGTGCTCAATGGACGTTTGATGAGACGGTTATTGTCACTGGTGGAAAAATCATCAACCCAGAGTTTAAGGAGAAAGTGGATTCCGACCCTGTGAACCACAGCCTGTGTTTAACAACCCTGACGGACGCAGACTCTGGCATCTACACTTTCAGCTTCTATGGCGTTAGCTTCAGACAATCATTCGACATTCAGCGAGTCATCGTTCAAAGTAGGTTCTCTGTTGTCCTTCCAATCCTCCAGGGGTCTATTCCATAAAGCAGGCTGAGAAAAGCGAGGCTTATTGTGAATAGCCTGGCTAGACTTAGCCAAAACACATGAGTTGAGGCTAACTCGGTTCCATAAAGGCTGAGCCGCGTTTACGCAGCCTCACTAATTCAAGCCAGGTTCAGCTAGTCAGGCTGATTGCGTGTGCACAACATTCATAATCAGCCCATGAAGTCGAACACAGATCAAGCGGATTCACAATGGTAAAATGCACGAGGACAGAGCGAGCGGCGGAGCCCTGTGAGGAAATCAAACATATAACACAGACCTGGGCAAATTACGGCCCGCGGGCCACATCCGGCCCTTTCTACGTCTCTGTCCGGCCCGCGTGAGGCCAATCATAAATGACAACATAAATTAAACAAATATCTGTGTCGTGCTTACAATACAACTGTGCTGCTTTTATTTTGAAATCTGAAATTTTATTTTGAAAAGCGTTTACATCTACGTTACTTCCGTATTGACGTATGTGCGTGCGTGTGTTGTGAGTGAAGGTGAACAGTGATAAGTGACGCTAGCCAGGTTAGCCTCAAGATGTCGGCTCACACTAAGAAACGAAAAGTTGGTAACGAATGCCGTGTTTTCAACAACACATGGACCGCCAAGTATTTCTTTGTCAGAAATGAAAGGTAAAGCTTAATCGTCCGACTTTTTTTTTTTAACATGTCCTGTCCGACTTTGACTGTTTTTGTCTGGCTTTGGATGAGAGCTGCGATGTAGGCTACGTGACACCACCCAGCTACTTGGTGTGGCCCTCTGACACAATTCAGGTTTCTCATGTGGCCCCTTGTAAAAATTAATTGCCCACCCCTGATATAACATATAGTAACGAATAGAGGCAACACAGCAGCAGTACATAAACTCAGAGAGAAAGACCGACAGGAAACTGCCGATCGATTAAATGCGTAAGTTAAGTTGCCTTTAAATAAATACCACGGAGTTAAAGCTTGGACATAATACACAATTTATATATATAATGTATAAGAAAACATACAGGCTGTCAGTCCTAACATTAAACTTTTACTATTAAACAACGCCTGTGGGGGGTGGTGTGCGAGGGGGGGGGGCTGTCGGACGTCGCAGCAAGTTAATAACTTAAAATATATATATATATATATATAAACATTGTTCAGAGTGGTATGTATGTCCACGAGCTATATTTACACTTGGATATCATCTGCACTAATTCCAATCCAATGGTGTTTTTTTTTACAGATGTGGAAAAATACATTGTCCTGTTATAGAGAGGACTGAAGAAGGGGGGGCATCCTCACAAACTATGCCCCCCAGTACAAGAGCTAAAATACTGAGAACACGTTTTAAAGCTAAGTAGACCACGCGCACAGTGCGGCACACTGTTACCATGTTCATAAAAGTGCCACGCGCACAGTGTGTGGGACTGTGGTGCTGTGTGTAAGGTGAGGGCCGATCAGCTGGCAGATCTCTAGAGAATCTGTATCTCTCATATAAATGATTGTCTGGAAAAGCCTACGGATCAAATGGCATGAATTGGGTTATTGTTTTAATTGTAATATTTAACGTTTTTAAATGTAACCAACACATAGTCTTTAAAACAGTGTTTCATGATGTATTTTATTTAATATTTTATTGATGGTGATCTTCCTGTTTTTAAAAAACGCTTAAAAACCCACTTCTTTTCTTTGGCTTTTCTCTTTTCTTTCAGATAAGTATCACTGTTAAGCGGCGACTCAGGCTAAGCCTGACATTTAGCCTGGTCCGGACCAGGCTAGTTTGCCAGCATATGTTGCCGTGGTAACTTAGTTTGAACTATGCTAAGCTTGCTTTATGGAACCGAATCCACTCTAAAATAAGCCAGACTAACGAAATAAGCCTGGTTTATTTGGTAATCCTGCTTTATGGAACAGGCCCCAGGTGTTCTTCACACATGGAAATGCAGCAAGACTTTTAAAAAAAAGTATCACAATTTCTTTTTCTTCAATGAAAATTTCTGTTTTTCGTTGCAACTTCAGAAACGGGTCAGAAGTAGGGATGTTCGATATTGGCTCTTTTTTTTAACCAATATCCAATATACCGATATTGTCCAACTGTTAATTTCCGATACCGATATCAACTAATGCCGATATATGTTGACCCCTCTCCCCCCCAAAAAAAATCCTAAATCATAGGTAAACAAACAAAAGTAAACAAAAGAAAACAAAAGTTTTGAGTGAGAGGAGCAGTAGCTGAAGAGTTTGATGTATAATATGTGCGTGTTGTGTAAATGTTGTGGCATTAAAAAGTAAAAACCGATACCGATAATTTCCGATATTACATTGTACCGCCATCAGCCGATAATATTGGTAGGCTGATAAACTCTAGTCAGAAGTTTTGGAAAATGCTTTTTTAAAGCTGCTATAATGAAATGAATAACAGCTGGAGGGATGGGCTGAAAACAGTGCAAGACAAAAGGAATTCTCTAACTCCCCATTGGTTTTGTTGCAGATGCTGTTCCCTGGCCCGTCATCAGGATGTCAGCGCTGCAGTCCAACCACTCTGCTCACTCCTGCAGCATCACGGTCAACTGCTCCGTCCAGGACGACTGGCTGTCCACAGTGTGTGACGAGGACAGCTGCAGGACGCCACAGAGGTCGTTCGGTGAGGTCAATGTCACCATCTCCACCGACAAGACGACTGTCACCTGCAGGAGCAGCAACCACGTCAGCACACGTAATGTGTCTGAAAGCCGGGCAGGGATGTGTAAGTAACCAGTGACACCTCTACTACTACTACTACTACTAATAATAATAATAATAATAATAATACTAATAAGAATGATGATGATAATAATAATGATAATAATAATAATAACAATAATAATAATATCAACAATAACAACAATAATAAGAATAATAAGAATAATAAGAATGATGATGATAATAATAGGAAGAAGAAGGAGAAGAAGAAGAAGAAATAAAATGATAACAATAATAATAAGTTATCTGCTAATATTGTGTTTTTGTGTTTTTTTGTCTTTGCAGGTGTCACTAATTTAGCTCCTCACCACAAAGAGGCATCATTAATGTTTACAATCGCAGTGACTGTCACAGTCACAGTCACAGTTTTACTGTTCTTATCTCTCTGTGTGGTTTTTGGTACCAAGAGGCTTATCTCATTATTAAATCAGGTGAGCTGCCTTCAGTGAGCATTATTGATATTGATATTTAACGTATAAATGCAAGAATGTAACATTTGATGGTTTTGGATGAAGGAAATTAAAAGTAAATCAAGCAAGTTTAGTTTTAGTCTGAAATTAGTGTGGATTGAGAACCCATTTTGTTGAATTTTTCCAGGAACAGACGTCTAATGCTCAGCTGATAGTGAGCCAGCAACAGCCTGAGCATCGGCTCTCTGAGGCCTTCGACCAAGGCGACGTATCTTATGAAAACGTTGATGCCATTCGAGCGGCTCCGAGTCCGAGTGAAGACTCCGCGTTCGGTTTTTCCCAGGATCTGAATGGGACTCCTCTTAGCAGAGCCAGCGGTAGAACTGCAGAGGGCAACGTCGAGACTTCACGGTCTGGCACTGTGATTAACTCCCATGCAAGCCCCATGCAAGTTGACACAGTGTACAGTGTGCTGCAGAAGCCAAAAAATCCGAGGCCACAGCACCACCCGCAGGTCAGAGATGATATTCAGAGGATGTGAAGATTATTATGAAGCAGAAAACCTAGTGTGGACATTCATCCATGTTCATGAATTAATATAATTGCCTCGTGTATGTATGTGTGTGTACATATATATAAATATATATATATAAATATATATATATATATATATATATATAGAGAGAGAGATACATATGTATGCACACACACACACACTCACGCACACACACACACACACACACACACATATATATATATAT
Organism: Trinectes maculatus; assembly: GCA_016785345.1. Classification (NCBI taxonomy): domain Eukaryota; kingdom Metazoa; phylum Chordata; class Actinopteri; order Pleuronectiformes; family Achiridae; genus Trinectes; species Trinectes maculatus. The sequence goes on from JAFBJQ010000652.1 coordinate 228,859, forward strand.
ATAAACTTCCTGGTTTGCCTGTTTGTTTAAATGTCACCTTGGCGGTTGACAATAAAATCAAAAACCAAACAAACACAAAACCAATGAACTGTAACTGAACTGTAAAAAAAAGTTTCTCACTTGTCGTTTACAAATTTGATTTTGTTTTAAAAAATGTAACTTGGAGCGATGTCATTGTATTGTGGTTGGATTAGGAGCAGTCCCCTATACGTCCACATATAAGTATCTATCTATGTATATATGTAAATATATGTCTAATAAAAAGTGTGTTCTCCGGCCAGTGGGAGTGAAGCAGATGGTATCGTTACAAAAAGGAGCGGTGCTGCTGATGTTGTGGTCATTTCCTCTGGGTGACGTTGTGACCGATCATGAAACCAGATATTTGTGAGAGGAAACGTTTCCGTGGCAACTTAATGTCACAGTAATGTTTTCCATCGCACCACCCCCCCCCCCCCAAAAAAAAGATCAAAATCAACGTGTCCATATATAAAGTGTTTATAATCCACCAGCTTTTACACACTTTATGCATGGACAAGTTGATTTGTGTACTTATTTTTGGTGTTTTGGGGGTTTTTGGTCAATAATCACTGTGGGAATCTGCCGACGTGAAGTTCAGACACGATGCAGGAGAGGGCAGGAAGGAACATCACAGATCTCTATCAGCCTTCATGATGTTTCCTGAGCAGCTTTCATCTATGACACGCGTCTTCACCGTGACCGATCAGATACAAACCTGGTCATCACCACCAGTGGTGCTGTCATGTGTCAGTGAGACTCCACCTGTCTCTCAGCACGTCTTCTCTGCTCCTGTTCTCTGGCTGCGTTTGAGAAGAAGCTTTGGAGGGATCTCTTCCAGGCGGACCCCAGAGCGTCAGCAGTGGATGTGAGGATGGGCCACAGTTTGTTCTGCGTCCTGGGTTTTCTCTGTGAGTCAGTGATAAACGCAAACATCATGTTTCTATACATCTGATGAAGTTTATTATCATCTAACTGTTCACATCTTCTCGCCAGCACTGAATGTTCTCCTCGACTGTGGACACACTCAGGGTAAAGTCACATCTCCACACTTCACTTTGTTTCACTTGGCTTCTATACACATATGTGTGTGTGTCTGTGTGTGTGTGTGTGTGTTTGTTTGTGTGTGTGTGTATACATACAAAAATACATACATACATACATATACATATATACATATACATATACATATACATATACATATACATATCTATCTATCTATCTATCTATCTATCTATCTATCTATCTATCTATCTATCTATCTATCTATATATGTATACACACACACACACACACAGACATATATATGTATATATGTACAAAAAAACCCCACACTCCTCTCTGTTTGAATCCCAGTCGCCGTACTGACCGTGGAGCCAAAATGGTCGCCGTTATTCGCCGGAGAGCGGGTTACCTTCACGTGTGACCTGAGGGATGGCGAAGACAGCGACTGGTATTATCGTATGACAAAGGACGGACAGGAAGTGTTTCCATTCGACTCGACGAAGAGCCGAACGTTCAAACTTCAACAGAGTGACCGTGGTGAATACCAGTGTTTCGGCTCCAAATACACAACAACGCTCGGCATGCAAAGCAATGTGCTTTCCATACGTGTATCAGGTAAGTGACAACGCAACAACCGAGATCAAACAGCACTTTTCTATTCATGTCCATCCCTGAATCCACATCCGTGACCATGTTTATGTCTTTTCCGGAATTGGACCAAAAGACAAACCCAAGGCCAAACTGGAGGTCACCTCAGCAGGGGGCAGTGTGATCCTGACCTGCTCTGTGATCCAGCCATCACTGGGTTGGAGGTACTACTGGTACAGAGACAAGAGATCCTCCGAACCCCTGACCGCAGAGGACGTCCTCTACCTCTCGGACGAAATGATCAGTCTGACTCAGGAAGGACTTTACCGGTGCAGAGGGAGGAGAGGAGTCCCCGAGTACTACACCACCTTCAGCGACCCATTCAGTATTGACTCAACTGGCAATTTAGAACAAATATAGTCATACAACTTATGAATTCATCTCATTGTTGACTCATTTTGTGTATTTGACCTCCTTGTATCCACCTTGAACAGTCTACATCAAGCCCGTTGTGACCCCACTCCCCAAGTGGCCTGAGATCTACAGAGGAGAGAAGATCTTTCTCACGTGTGAGATCAAAGATGTCGTCAGCACCGACTGGCAATACGTGTGGATGAAACAGAACTCGGAAATAATGGAAGAAACCTGGAAATACATTTATGTAGATGGTGTCAGAGCTGATGGAGAGTACAAATGTAAAGGCCGGACGAAGGGGGGTCGCCTCCAAACATGGTGGAGTGATCCCTTCACTTTGACAGTGCACAACGGTAAGTCCATGTCACACACACAAAATGATAACAACAAATTATTAATAATAATAATAACAATCATTATAACAACAACAACAATAGTAATGATCATAGTAATAAATTGTGTTTACGCTTTCCAACAGGTGAGCTCACACCTGTTCTCACTGTGTCTCCATCATGGCTGAGTCCTGGAGCTTCAGTGACTCTGAGCTGCAGTGTTCCACATCCATCTGCAGGATGGAGGTTCTACTGGTACGGGTCCGTTCTTCAACACTCACAGCTCGAGCTGCTTCCGGGAAGTGAGAACGGGACCAAGGAGGATTCTTACATCATTCCCGATCAGAGGCACACAGCAGGATACGTGTGCAGAGCTGGGCGAGGAGACCCGGTTATTTACACCGATTACAGTGCAACCAAGTTTGCATGGTCCAATGGTGAGTTTCCATCCATGCATGAAGTCTCTGCTGCTTATTTCTTTTGACTTCATTATAACTGTACGTCTGACAAATTAATATTTTATTTTATTTTATTTTATTTTATTTTATTTTATTTTATTTTATTTTATTTTATTTTATTTTATTTTATTTTATTTTTTATTTTATTTTTTTTTAGATTTTCTCTCAGCACCGTTTCTCACAGTGAGTCCCGACAGGCTCCAGTACTTCAGCTCGGAGTCCGTGACCCTGACCTGCGAGGGGAACTCCAGCAAGTGGATGGTGTGGAGGTTTAATGAGAGGCTTCCCCAGCCCGTGTCCCCCTGCTCTGGGTGGGGGGTAATGACCGGATCAACGTGCAGCGTAAACGGTTTGACTCACCCTGACACAGTGTACTGGTGTGAGTCCGGATCAGGACACTTCAGCCGGGCAGTCAACATCACCGTATCATGTGAGTTCCACTCTCTTTATGCTCCTGTTTCTATTTTATTTTATTTTTTAAAAAAAGACACATTTTAATTTTTTATTATATTTCAAAACTCAATTCAGTTCTACTGTAATCCAAAGATATGTCATGTGACAGGCTGCATGCTGGGAACGCAATAATAATAATAACAACAACAATAATAATAATAATAATAATAATAATGGTAATGACAATCATAATCATAACAACAACAACAACAATAATAATGATAATAATAATGATAATAATGGTAATACTACTACTACTACGACTACTACTACTACTACTACTACTACTAATAATAATAATAATAATAATAATAATAATAATAATAATAATAATAATAACAACAACAACGACAACAACAACAATAATAATAATAAAATAGGAAGAAAATAAGAACAAATCAATTTAAAAAGTCTAAATTGTGAGTTGTGTTTTTGACCCCGGGGAGGATGGGAATTAGAAAGAAACAGACCTTTGATGACAGTTCTTCTTCTGTGTTTGACAGATAATCGGATTATACTGGAGAGCCCTGCCAACCCTGTGGCTGAAGGAGCATCCATCACCCTCGGCTGCAGGTTGGAGACACAAAAAGTCCTCTCCAATGTGTTTTTCTACAAAGACAACAAACTCATCCAGAGTGACAGGAGACGGACGATGACCATCCCTGCAGCGTCCGAGTCACATGACGGCTTCTACAAATGTACAGGAATCTCACCGCAGCGAGCTTGGACGTCACCAGAGAGCCGGGTGTTGGTCAAATGTGAGCGTTGTGAGAAGCTTTTATTTTGTCATTCGACAGAAAAAACTTTACAAACGATGCAAGTGAAATGTCACAGAAATAATCCAGCTGATTTGTAGTGACAGTGGGCAGGCCTGAGAGCTCCTCGTTTCCTTCGCTGCTGGTCGTTGGTTCGGTTTGTGGACCTTTGCTCGTTATTCTCCTGCTGGTGTTGTTTGGCATCAGAAAAGCACAGGGTGAGTTGTTTCTCTAATGGAATGTTCTTATATGGACTGTGGTGCTGGGTTTGTGATAGAAAAACATTCAAATGAATCATAAGAATTGTATTTCTTTCCACAGATCCAGACTGCATCAGGTCAGAAAACCTCCTCTTGTTTTACCTTCCACATCACAGTACAGGGGGTCCTCGAGTTACGACGGTCGCGAGTTACGTTGTTTTCGTGGTTACGACACATCTCCTGTGAACTTCCTTGTTTCGGCTTAAGCTGTTTGCCCCGTAAATATGTGCAGACTTCGCACGGGAACTAGTTGGTGAGCGCTCTCTCTGTCTCTCAGCGCGCCTGCCGGCTCTCCAACACCTCCACAGCACAGCTAGGCTACTCTGCCTTGTGTTTACTTATGTGAAATGGACGGCTGGCGGGGTTGCAGCGGCAGCCGGTAAGGAGATGCACACGGACACAGATGGGTTCGGGATCGTGGCAATACCGTAGGTTTATTCACAACACAATCAGAAATCTAAAGGAAATGCTCATTACACTCGCGATATCAACCCCTACTGTGACAAAAGGCAATTCACCATAGTAAACTCTTATTGTAGGGTGGTGCTATAGCGACATCTAGTGGCACAATGTATGCACAATGGCACAATGAATGTATGTTCCGACTAACGTCGAAATTCGGTTACGACACATTCTCAGGAACGGATCTCCGTCGTATCTCGAGGACCCCCTGTACTTTATCATTGGTCGTTTAGCTAAAGGCCGTATTTCTGACGCCGCCTTTCAGGGTCTCTCAGTCTGCGAGGGACAGTCAGACCTCCGCCACTGAACCAGGTGTCAATCAACAGCCCGTTTACTCCTGTCTTCTCCACGGTCAGCTGGCACCACGTCCTCCACAGTCCACACCAACATGAGCTACTCAATCCACCACTTCAAAACCTGACGCTTGACTTTTTTCTCTTGTAGGTGATGTTTCTATTTACGAGTCAGTCGGAGGCTTTGGAGACACTGGGAAAGGTACAGTAAAGACTTTTGGCTTAAATGTATACGAAACATCTAAAGTAAGTGCACTGCTTGTTAACTCGACCATACTCAGCTACACATGTTCGAAACTGAATTCAACGAAACAGCTTACTGGATTTTGATTTCTGTGTGATCTCTCTACAGGAGACCGAGGTGATCCAGGGGAGAAGTCTGAGTAAATCCATATAAATCCAGATCCACACACACACTGTGTGTGTGATATATATATATATATATATATATATATATATATATATATATATATATATATATATATATATTGCTGGCTGATAGACGCCACCATGTAGCCTCCTCTGCACTTTTCAACATCAAGCCGATAAAATCTCTCCAACACCACATGATGTGAGATTAGAGCTTTTTATAATTTCAACCTGCGGAAAGCGCATAGAGTATTTTTTTTTAATGTTGCCTTTCATCATTGAGCAAAAACATTTTTTTTTTTTAAATGTTGACATCCATTAAAGGGAATGAATGAGAGATCAGCTGATTCGGGACCATCATCTCTGTTTGTTTTGCATTTCGTTCGCTGCACTTTCAGTGTCAGGATGGGGAATACTGTTATTTTTTATTTGTGGTAATAGTTTCTATTTGTGTTGCATTATATTTGTTTTGTTTTTTATACATATCTGAAATGTAATTACGTTTCACTTTGCTCCATGTTTATAACGTGAAAGGGCCACTTCCTTTTTAGATGAGTCCATCTGTTATTGTGGGACAACTTTTTTTCACATGTGACTGAATCTAATTCAGATGTGTATTAAACAACAAAATGGACTGTTTGTGGATATTTCCTGTTTTATTTTGAAAATCCCCTGACTTGACTGTTTTGGTCCTTCCTGCCCCTTTCACCACCAGTTTTCTGCACCTGTTTGTCATCAGATAATTTGTTGTCTGCAGCCATGACCTGGCAGTTGAGGTGTGCAGCTGCTGCAGCTCCGTGCTTCACTGTCGTTGTGTTGTGTGTGTTAAATGTTCCTGTTCCTGACCTTTAACCTGCTCCTCTGCTCCTTTCTATGACACACGCCCAGTTACAGACTCGTATTTTGAATGTGTTTGATCCCAGCATGTGTCGAGCACTGGTTCCAAAAGGTACTTTTATTGTGAAAGGTAAATTATTCTACTTTTGTACATTTCAACTCTCAGAATCAGTTGCATGGTTCAAGTGAATGGAGTTTTAACAGAGCTGTGAATGTTGTTTCGCGTTGACGTTGACTGTATCGTTGTTGCAGGTTTACATTATCAGCCACATGGTGGCGCGTTACAGCTCCTCTTAGATTTATGTGCCCATGGTCAACTATCAAAGTGGTTTTCTCTGTTTTCATAATGTATGAAGCATGAGCGTTAACAGATGGGTGGCGTTTACTTTTTGAGGTTCTTTATCTCCATGGTCCTGGTCGAGGTCGGCTGTGGGTTTACTGTTAGGAGACATCTTGTCTTGTTTGGCTCCACTGAGGTGTGAAGGTCCAGTTTGCAATAATTGAAGTTCTCAGCTGTTGGCAGTTTCCCTGGTGGCATTGACAGTAATATGTTTCTGTTGACGCTGCATAACGTTTGCACATCTCAGCGACGGTTGTATGAAATCGTATTGTGCGTGTATCTTGAATGCACGTCTTGTAGATGATAGCAGACGGATTCAAGCTGATTCTCTTTCGGCTTTAAGGTCATGGGGGTCAAAGGGTGAGTCGTCCTCTGTGATGATGATGATGATGATTCTGAACCCCTGAAACGGATCAGTGATTTTATTTAGCAATAACTAAATCCAGAAACAATCTCTTTTGTAAACCTGTAAAAGAAATGAGCTTCCACTTCAACTGTAAATGAGGCCAGGGCCACTTCTTCTCGCCTCATCACGACAGTAAACCCCTCCCCCACGCTTCCCACCCTCGCTCTGCCTCTGCACTGCTGACATGTCACACTCTGACAGAGCCGAAGAGGAAACAGACGTTTCTTTCGCCACGGCGATGGTTGATGGTCACCACTTTGTCACGTTCAGGGACCTGCTGCTCCACACACTGCTTCTCGGGCTGTGTCTCCATGGTACGTACAGGTTTTCCTCAGTGCTGCAGGTTCTGTTTGTCCCATGCACTCTGCTCTATGCAGAGAATACACCCTGTAGGTCAAAAGCAGAAGTTACTGGATATAGAAAATGGCTTAATTTGCTACTAGTTGTTGTTGTTTGTTTCTATTCACTGTGTTGTCGTCTGTTCTCTCTGTTCATCTATCTATCTATCTATCTATCTATCTATCTATCTATCTATCTATCTATCTATCTATCTATCTATCTATCAGGCATAAATGCAATTTTCACAAGTTTGATCCAGATCCGTCACAGTAATGAATGTTTTGCCTTGTCTGGTCGGAGGTCATTTAGTAATGTACAGTATGTGGACCTGGCACCAGTGCTGCTCTTGGTATTATTGCTCTATTTACTGATTGCAAATGTTGAACCATCCTCCACCCTGTAGATGGCGCTGCTTTCTTATCTGGAAACAATGGTGTATTACATGGAGCGTCTGAACATTCTCTAATAATTCCTGATTCTAACAAATCTTTAAGAATTCCTTCTTGAGAAGAATTCCTTCTTCTGCTTCTGGTTTTCGTGGATATTGTCTTTGATGTGGCCTGTAGGAGCCTTTTGGAGTCATTTTCATTGGTTTTAATAGGCAATAGGTCTCTGTTTGCCTCCAAATGGTTGAGTTAAGACACTTGTCATAAATCCATTTTGTGCATCACAAGTTTGAACAAATGGTTTTGAGTCATCAGGGAATGCTAACACTGCTGAACTTGCTCGAACTTGTTTTGTTTTCATGAAAGCATCATCTGCTTCTGTAGTCCGTTGCTACAGAAGCAATGTAGCAACGGACTCACTCGTTCCCTACTCCCTACTCCCTATATAGGGGATATAAATGTAGTGCACTATATAGTGAGCTCAATAGAAAAATCTTTCGGACACTTTCGGACACTACTCTCGGCGCCGGTAATTACGTCATCGCAGTCGCATAATTAAAACGTACCACATTATTGTCGTCTCACAAAATACTTGTTTGTTTACCACTGCATTTTTATTAAATTAGAGGCTTTTGATTACTGTCCTGTACTTTTTATTTTCGTATTTTGTTATATTTTATAATATTTATGTATATTTTCCTCCCGTCCGTCCGCCATTTTCACTTCCGCGCAGCCCAGAGAATTTCTGGCAATGCATGATGGGATATCTCGCTCCGGTTAGTGACGGATGTTCACTACATTTCGCGGTGAATTGTGGGATACATTGAGTGCACTATATAGTGGACATGCTATGATCCCTAAGCATTCAGACACCACTACAAAATGGCGTGGTCACTATATAGTGCACTATATAGGGGTTAGGGAGCAATTTCGGACACAGCCCATGTGATTTGTTCATTTTCTGCCATTGGTCACGTGTATATATATTTAGATCTAACAATGGTTGAGTTATTTCAGCAGAGTTTCCTATCCACGATTTACAAAAATTCGTCATTCCTAAGAATGACATCATTTGTTTCTTGTTTGGAGGTCTTGGTAGTTGGCAGTTTGTCTTGTTACTTGTATCTAAGTGTTTTCCTTGTTGAGAGATGGTAAAACCCAGATATTTGACCACAGTTCAACATAGTTTGTTTTTACTAGCTTTATGTCCCTGTTCTGCTAGAAATGTTAGCAATGCTAATGTGTCCTGTTTATGGTCTTCTTCAGGTTCAGATGATATCAAGATGTCATCCACATAGAGGAAAATCGGACTATTTCTTGGAGGATCAAATTTGGCCATTTTTTTCCATTGCCATTGAAAAAAATGTTGGACTTTCACAAAATCCTTGAGGAATTCTTGAGTATGTTTATATCTTTCCTTTAAAATGAAAGGCGCACCAGTATTGTGAATCTTTATGAATGTGGATCTGGCACTAGTGGTGCTCTTGGTATTATTGATTAATCTGAGTTTAACCTGGGACTAGCCTGCGATTGACCTGTGGTTGATCTGCGTGATCAACCCCTGATCTACCAGAGTGATTCTCAGAAACAGGAATCGTCAGCGACGTCCCACCGGAGCGACTCGCTCACACCAGACATCAGCAGAATCAGGAAAGATCTTGGGTTCTTCTGCATTGTACTTACCCAGCTGTACTGCTCTTCTTATTTTTTACTTTAAAAACACACTGTGTACATACTGTATCTTTATATTGTTTAATTTGAACACTTGTTTTTCTTATCTTTATTATAAAAAAACGTACTTGGCAATAAAGCTTTTCTGATTCTGATCATTGTCAAGGTTCATGCTAGGACGGCTGTACAACAGCAGTGGTAACGGTCGTAATTGATGAACTTGAAAATTGGGAAAATAAAATTTAACTGAACGAACATTGCTGCTACAGTGCGGGGCGCAGAGGATCAGGGCACGTCTTTCGTTTCACCAGGAATGGATCACTTCCTCTTTCAAAATAAAGGTCAACAGACTTTAAAAGTTTAAAAGTTAAAAGTTTCAGTTTGGGATTTTCCTAAATGGTGATTCAGATGCAATCCCAAACGCACTGTTTTCAAATGAACAGACAAAAGTAGAAACGCTGGCAGGGGCCAGAATGAGTGTGTGTGTGTGTGTGATGTGGGGCTGTGGATTAGAATGAGTGTGTGTGTGTGATGTGGGGCTGTGGAATGTTTGTGAGAAGCATCTTGTTGGTTATTCAGCTGCAGTGTGAGTCGGGCGACGTCGCCACACATTCTCTTGCGAGTCGTGGGCGTCACGCCAGTTAATCTGATCGAGGGAGTCGGAAATGGTGTCGCAGCCTGTGCACAGACCACCTCTGCAGGAGCACACCACTTACTGCAGACGACAAGACCCAACCCCCCGTCATAGTTCACCTTTGTGTCGACAGCATGAAACCACTGACCACAGCCCTCTGCTGCAGAGACATGGTCGACTGGTCCTCGTGATGGAAGCATTCAGGCCTGCAGCTGGTGGAGCGCCTCTTCCTCCGCCCTCCTCCTCCGTCCTTGATCTTTATGTTTACGGTGGTTAACTTCACTTGCTTTGTGCACGCGCCGTCACATGATGTCGGCGTTTCGCTTTGTGCGTGCGACTGTTGCTGTCATTGCACAGGCACAGACAGATGCACAGAGACGCTGGCACAGGTACACCAGCTTCTCTCTCCAAGGGTCAAAAGGTTAAGTTGCTATGGTTTAGCCTGGCTAACTCACTGAGGGGGGGTTGATAGTTTGTGTATATATAGATATATAGATATAGATATATAGATATATAGATATAGATATAGATATAGATATATAGATATAGATATATAGATGGAGAGAGAGAGTTTTTGTTTGGTGGTGTTTGTGTAGCAGACTGTTTCTCAATTCCTTCAGGAAAACACACACACACACACACACACACACACACACACACACACACACACACACACACACACACATACAGAGAAAGTTCTGCAACGTGACGACAACATGGCTCAGTCTCGATGTTTCGTGTTTACCTGTCATGCAGTTGTGTTGTTTTCTGAAGTGCCCACTTGTTGTGTGTTTTTGCAGTTGACTGTAAATGAGGCCAGGGCCACTTCTTCTCGCGTCTTCACGACAGTAAACCCCTCCCCCCGCTTCCCACCCTCGCTCTGCCTCTGCACTGCTGACATGTCACACTCTGACAGAGCCGAAGAGGAAACAGACGTTTCTTTCGCCACGGCGATGGTTGATGGTCACCACTTTGTCACATTCAGGGACCTGCTGCTCCACACACTGCTTCTCGGGCTGTGTCTCCATGGTACGTACAGGTTTTCCTCAGTGCTGCAGGTTCTGTTTGTCCCATGCACTCTGCTCTATGCAGAGAATACACCCTGTAGGTCAAAAGCAGAAGTTACTGGATATAGAAAATGGCTTAATCTGCAAATATCTGTAGTCAGTATAAAAAACACTGCTGTCGTTGTCAACGTTATCTTATGTGCAACTGTTGTTTACAACTGTGTCAGTGAATTTAAGGCTCATGTTGTAGCTTTCACATTCAGTTGTGTTATAGTGCACAACATTTCTGAGAAATGCAAACTCCTCTCTTCTATCAGGCATGAACATCATCTATTATCTCACAATGGTTTGTGTCCCGATGGTTTGAATCATTGTGTTGCAACGTCCCTTATGATTTATTATTATTATTATTATCATTATTATTATTATTATCATTATTATTATTATTATCATCATGGTTATTAATTCTGCTGATTTGACATTTTTTTTTGCTGCAAATGACTGATGAGACTTTAAAAAAAAAAGCAAACACAATAAGGCAGAAACAGGTGAACCATACATTTCCCGAGCACTGATGGAAAATGACTGTTGTTGGGTTTTGTCACTGAGGTCAGTGTCTGTGGTTGTTGCTGCTTCTATAGAACAGGGACGTAGTGGTAACTATTTCAGCTTTGGCCATTATAGTAACACACGCTGTGACACCATCACATAACCAGCACTATGTTGTCAAAAAATTAATCTCATTTTCAATTATTTATTTTATTCATATCAAACTGTGTCAGATCTGGGAAAGTAATTATCAGTGGAGTTTAGAATTTTTCTTAATGTTGATATTTACATTGTGATGCCATATGATGCTATTTATACCATTTCATGTATTTGTTTTCACAATGTGTCATGAATGTATGAATAGATGATGTCACGTACATCAGTGTGTTAACTGTGTGTTATGTTGCACTGTTGTGGAACATTAAACTTTTCATAGTAGAGGGAAATGATGCAGTTGTAGTTTTGTCACTAGTTGTTGTTTGTTTATATTCACTGTGTTGTCGTCTGTCCTTTCAGATGCAGACGCTTCCCACTGTCAGCGTGTCTTCCATAAACAAGTTGGAGACACTGTGGAGTTTTCGTCATGTTTACCAGCTGATGGCGTCACTAGGGCAGCATGGAAATATGGAGTTAAAACAGTTGCAGACATGAGTGTTTCATATAAAGATCCTCAGTTTGTTGACAGATCAAAGCTAAACCCATTAAACTTCAGTTTGACACTGACTCATCTGACTCTTAACGACTCCGGTGAATTTAGGTTTATCTCAGCAGACGATAAACAAAGAGAAACGATCACTATCCGGCTGGTGGTTCATGGTGAGATGCGTTTTGTTCAGCTCCAACAGTAAAAGTTAAATGTTTTCAGGTTTTGTGGGGCTGCTCCTTTATCGTGGTCTTTTCTGTCTCTGCTCATCAGAACGCTTGACTCCACCCGTCCTGAATGTCGTCTCCACCTGGAACACCACAGACAATTCCTGTTTGGTTTTCCTGGAGTGCAATTCAACCTCTCCTGGTGAAGTCGTCTACAAGTGGTCCATTGGGAACCAGACCCAGACCCAGACCCAGACCCAGACCCAGAACCAGACCCAGCGTGGCTCCAGGCTGCAGTACATCATCACACCACAGGAGGAGGAAACCACATTCACCTGCACCATCTCAAACTCTGCCGGTCAGAAATCTGCATCCATAACACCGACGTGTGGAGACAACACAGGTATGAGGAGAGATGATGATGATGATGATGATGATGAGCTGATGATGATGATGATGATGATGATGATGATGATGAGCTGATGTTACTGACGCTGCATAATGTTAGATATCAGACACCCAGGATCAGGTGTGTGTGTGTGGAGAAGTGAATGTAGTTGGTCTCAATGGTGTGAATTTGTTTGGGATCAGGATCCATTTTCACGTGGCAATTATTTCACCAGGGAACTACTTCCTGTTCCTGTTGAGTGTGGCACTGGGAAGTTGTTTGATTATCACTGCAGCAGTTATAGTTGTTGCACTTTGCTGCGTACGGAGACAAGCTGGTAAGAAACTCTTCTTTTTTTTTTTTGGACATTTGACTATAGCGTCAGTTAATGGCTGATGCGTTGTTTGATTTTTAAAATCCACAGCAGCCGATGACTCGGTCGACGCCACTGTGTACGCTGACATCACGGATGATGCAGCTGAACGTGTAAGTATTGAATTTGTTTCGTCCAACTCTGGTCCAAGATTTCTTCCCAAGTTTTCATGCACATTTTGCCCCTTTTTCCGTTTGTCCCTCCCTGTGATGCGTGTACGTTCAAAGTCCCAGTGGACTTCCACCAATCCACCTTCACTGTATGACACCATTGACAACAATGTCAACACAGTCGTCGAAAAAGTAAGAACAAAACTTCTTGCAACTCACTTTACGTCTCCAAAGTCCTGCAAATACGGTAAACCTGTTCTTGTTTTTCTCCTGTTTGTCGCACATCCAGCCCCACACTGTATACGACACAGTTCAGCTGAGTCGCATGAGGACGCCCTCAGTGTCGCCCTACCAGGAAATTCAGAACATCCCAACATAACTGTGAAAGTCATGAGAATCCAGAACTGAAGACTCGTACATCATGGTTTTATTCACGCTTTCGCATATATTCTAACTTAGGGCCTAACAAATGACTGCACCTTTAATTCATTGGATTCATTTTTATTATTATAATACATCATTAAAATTCACCATTGGCAGTTTTGTAAATTGTGTCAGTACAAAATATATTTTGTAAAATAGTTTGTCTTACATTTAACATTATGACTCTAATTATTGCTGCGTTTTTCCAGTAGCTGCAAAAAACAGATCATGTACAGGTAACTAACGCTCATCTCCAGGTCTGGAGGGGAGTAACATGAAGTTACAAGTGACATCCTTCATATTATTTTACCAAATACTTGTTTCCGATAGTGTAACTTTCGCTTTTATTTTGGTAACTTTTACAACAATAGATAAAAACAGGTGGAGATGACAGTAACACGAGGCGTCAGAACTTTGACGAAAGTCTTTTTCTGGTTGTTCTCGTTTCTAGACGTTTCCGTCTCTTCGGACGTCTTTAAACCTTGAAGTCACCCAAAATAAAAAAATGTGTTAGCACTCACAAACAACAAAAACCTTTCGATCAAAGCAACACAAAACCAAGAACACGAGTTTGTGTATCAGTGCAACCTTCAGTCTGAGAGTGGTAAAGAATAAAATACATACCATTTGCAGCACTGCAATGCAGTTCTTACTCTTTCTGAAATTATAATAACGTTTTTAATGATCATGTTTGATAATTCAGTCATAAACATGTGGTCATAGTTTAGTTTGTTGTTTTGGTGTGGTGTTGTGTATGGTTGTGCGATGAGATCGATGGCACAGATGCTGTTTACGTATATGGTGCCACTCGGCTAAGCTGTTTTTGCAAGAGATTCATAAGGCAAACTATTTAAGAAAATTAGGGATGCTTGATATTAGCTCTTTTTTTTTTAACCAATATCCGATATACCGATATCGTCCAACTATTCATTTCTGATACCAATATCAACCAATACCGATATATGCCCCCCCTCCCGCCACCCAAAAACGAAATAATTTCAGGTAACTTCACATATCATTATCTTATAATTATATAATGATAATAAATATAATAATACAAAAGTATCTCAAAAACGATACATAACATCTCTCATATTTTGATATTTTGAGTGAGAGACGTAGCTGAAGAGTTTGATGTATAATAATAAGTGCATGTTGTGTAAAAGTCGTGTCATTAAAAAGCAAACATTTCCGATTTATGATTTTATTGCCAATATTACCCGATGATATCGGTAGACCGATAATCTCGGAAATCTCTAAAAAAAAAAAAAATCTCACTTACCAAAGTAAAATATTCCTGCTATGAAAATGCCCACGATAAGTCCTATGAAAAAAAATATCCCACATCTATACCTGGAAGAGGATGAGGGTTTTGGCTTGGCATCTGCATCTGCATAGAAGGGAGAACAACATCGTTTTTCTGATAAGTTCACATCTTCATTTGTATCTTTACGTGATATCATGTTGAACCAGGTATCCTGACGTGTGTGTACATGACCATACCATGACACCGTGTTGGGAAATCAATGGAGGTGTTTCTCCTGGAGGCGCAGGTGAACTTGACGTCGCCCTGCGAGCTGTTGAAGCATGCGAAAAGATATCCATTGTCTATTACACGATAAAGAGTGCTGGAGGGTGGATTGACCTGCCAGGAGAGGGCAGCGTCCTTATCTTCAGATGAACAGTGCAGCACCAACGAGCAGCTGCCTCCTCTGGCTTGATTTAAAACCACGTTTATGATGGGTTTTGGAAGAGCTGTTTGAAAATGATTTAGAGTTAGATATTTCTGTCCTCGGACCAGTGCCCCCTAGAGACAGTCCGGAGTATTGTTTTTAAAAGTCAGTTTTAATCGGGATTGTTATTTTCTGTAATAACCTGAAATATAATAAATGGTGAGACTTACGTCGAACTATGAGCTGGACCACTGTTCTGCTCTCTCTTGTTTCATGAGTCAGCTCCACGGTGTAAGTTATGGCGTCTCCGATGTTCAGATTCCGAATCGTCAGGTCACCTGGATGGAAACGGCACCGTGTGGTGAGACATGAAATAACCACTCGTTTGCACAAAGAGGCAGGCGAGGTGCTTTTTTCTCGTACCAGTAGATATGTTCAGACTGAGCCGCCCTTCATAGCGACTGACCCAGTCAACCCTCAGCCTGTTGTTCTCATAGGTGGCGAGGAACGTGTTGTTATATATGGACCAGTCGATCTTGGAGGGAGTCCACGTAGCCTCTGCACCTGTGGACAAGACAACGCTTTCCCCGACGTATCCCGTGACAACAAGGCCCTGAGCCACTTGCGCTGTGGAAAGGACTTTGGTAAGTTACAACACGTCCATCACCAAACCTGATTGGTGATTGATACGGAATAATAAACACAGCTGATTTCAGGTAGGATTTTATAATAGATAAACCCAACAAAGGGTTTATTTGTTGGGTTTGTCTTCAGTCGCTCGCTGGTTTTTGTTACACACACACACACACACATACACACACACACACACACACACACCTGTGTGTATTAATGTGAAATAAATCAGATAATGTTCCTCTTCATTATCTGATTTTGTGACTTTTCCGTTACACTATTTAATGTTTACGTCACTTCCTTTTTTTTAACGCCGCTGAGCCGAGTTGTGTCGGCGTATAACAACAACTACGTTACAGTTCACCTGACGTCTGACATGAAACATTTCAATCAACTTAAATGAGAGAATATCTGATAAAAAAAAAAAACAAAGTAGAAAGTCACCAGTTTATTTCATGTTTTGTCAAAAACACCTGAGAACCACGTGTTTGTCTCAGGTACAAATTACAAATAAGACAAATCAATCACATCGGCTGCCGTTTCATTCTATTTTCAGAAAAAGAAAAGGAGACCTACCTTGAAGTATTAAACCAAGAAGAACAAGAGGTCTCATGTTAAATGAGGCTGAAGTGAACAGGAAGACACCACTTCCGCATCTCGTGGCGACAGTATGATATTGACGAGTACGTCACATGCATCAACCCTGTTCCTGTAACTGTAACTCAACATTCAGTTCTCACTAGCAGAAGATCAGTTACCGGTATATATAAGCTTGGTCAGCTTTTTTTTAAAAATATTTTTATACAGCAAACCTTTTAATTATAGGATTTCTTACAGTCATTTTGCAAAATTACTTCATGAAATCCTATAATTCACACATAAAAAGAAAAACAAAAAATAAAGTTCAGTTTATCAAACGCTTTTTATGGCCTGTAAGGACCAATGAATGAAGGGTTCATATTACCAAATGTTTTGATTAGTTTGTAGTAGTAATAATAATAATAAAAAATAAAAAAAAACTCCATTAGTATAATGGGAAGTAGAAATTGTCATTAGTAAGTTAACAGTGACCAGTTTGCTGTGTGGTGGTGATGTTTACTTTTAAACAAAAAGAGAAATACGTTTGTAGAAGGGGAATTTCTGTGTATACAGATCTGTGTTCTTGTTTTTATTTTTGTCCATTCGCTACATTAGGCCGTAATCAACGTCAATCAATGGATATAATAGTAAAAAAAAAACAACATGTAAATCCAAAATGTACATTCAGGTATCCTCCGTCCTCCTACACAGACGTTTCCGACTGCAGCTTCATGACAAACTTGTGGCTCTTGGGGTCAATGAACTCCTCCTCCAGGCGCAGGAAGGGAAGCGGCGTCACCGTGACGACAAGGGAGAAGTCCAAGCGTTTCAGGGCGAAGACCTGGCCTTGGCGCAGAGACGCCGTCACTGGCTCCTCGCTCACGAGTGTCCAATGGCGCCGCATACTGCTGTCCAGGTACTGGAGGGTGGGACCTGGGCTGAGGTAACGCTCGAGGAACGCCTACATGGACACAAATATAATATAATACAGCACCATAATGAAGTTACTCGAAAAAGACCTATCAGGTTTTTGGCGTCAACAACGTAAGAATCATCTGTTATGAAAGCGCACAAAGACTTGTGTTTGGCTTTACCTTGGGGGTCATGTTGTGTGTGATGCAGAACTGCAGGTGGTGGATGATGCTCTCCATGCTGTGGTAACACTGCTGCCTGGTGGCTCGGAGGTACTTCTGCATGGCCCGTGCCATGGGAGCAAAGATGGCCTGAGCCGCCTCCCTCGGCTCCATGACCTCCCGCGGGTGCTTGGGTGAGGACGCGGCCGCCGCCTCCGCCTGGTGACGTTTGATGTGCGTGAAGGCTTCTTCTACTGCCACCACCAGTCTGGGAGGACAAATTACAGTGAGTGAGATTCCAACCAAGACACAAAGCTGCTTTAATCAATGTTTATATATTCATTCATTCATTTTCTACCGCTTTATCCTGTTAAGGGTCGCGGGGGGAGCTGGAGCCGATCCCAGCTGACATCGGGCGAGAGGCAGGGTACACCCTGGACAGGTCGATGTATGCATTTGTCTTGACCTGGCCTTGCGCTTGCGGACCCTCCTCTCCACCTCGGCCTCCTCGTAGTAGTACTCGTTGTGGGAGTTGTCTCTTCTCCGGGCGGCGGCGGCCATCATGGCTCTGGACTGTCCCGTGGAGTTGTTGGTGCTGTTTTCTGTCCACAGAGAGACTGTAGTTAAAGACGACCCGTCCGTCTGACCGACGGGGTTCATTAAGCGAATGGGGACGGTTGAGAGATGCGACGCTGCACTACCTTCTCCCAGGCTGTAGACCTTGAAGGCTGACGCCTTCCTGGTGAGGATGGACTTGGGCAGGTTAAGCAAAGCGGGGTTGTATACGGGAAAGTCGCTGTAGTACTTGTCCAGAAGCCACACTGCTGCCCGCTGAATACTGTAACACCCAGAAAGAGGAAGAGAAACTAAATCCTCTCTTAACACCCAGAGGTGTTGATAATGATCACCATTGGCAACCACGCTAGAATGCACAGACAGGAAGTGGTAAACCGACAGAAAATGACACAACGTGTGGGTGTATGTATGTATCATGGTAATACTCAGCCCTGCACCATGCAACAACCAACTTTAGGCCTAAATTTAGACCGAATTACGTTGTTTTCGTGGTTACGACACATCTCCCATGAACTTCCTTGATTCGGCTTAAGAGGTTTGCCCTGTAAATACGTACAGACTTCACACGGGAACTAGTTGGTGAGCGCTCTCTCTGTCTCTCAGCGCGACTGCCGGCTCTCCAATACCTCCACAGCTGTGTTTACTTATGTGAAATGGCCGGCCGGGGGAGGGGGGGCGGCAGCGGCAGCCGGTAAGGAGATACGCGGACACAGATGCGTTCGGGATCATATACACTTTTGCATCCTTCTCCTTTAACCTCCCGTCCTGACCGCCATCTTGGTTACTGTCTGAACCTAAACAAATCAGCCCACCTCAGCAACGCCGTGGACGCTGGGAGGCGTGATGAAGACAGTCAGCAGATATGTGTCTGCGTTAATCTGCAGTGGAGGTAATGGTGGATAATTCCTACCTGAGATGTCCCACAGTGTAGAAGCCGCTGGCTCCGTCTGTCGTCCTCACGACCTTCAGGCAGAAAGCAGGCTGCAGGTGTCTGATCTCCAGCAGCACCAGGGCAAGGTACTGAATGAACAGCAGTGCATCCACCAGAGAGGCTGCATAGCCCACGATCCCCCTGTAGTCCGTCTCTCTGGGCTCCAGCACCCGCACCCCGTAGAAGAGCCAATAGGAGGCGACGAAGAGGAAGACCAGCGCCAGCAGCAGGCAGCGGAAGATGAAGAATCGTGGCAGAGTGGCTCTGGGAGGGCGGAGGAATAACGCCCAGGTGGAGATGAGGAGGATCAGGAGCTTAAAAGCCAGAGAAATGTACAGGCCCTCACATGGAGTACCACAGGGCTCCAGCCTGTCCCTCCACAGCAGCTGTGGGAGAGCCAAGAAGGCCAGAGGCGTGAGCAGAGCGAAGAGCCCCAGAACGGCGCCCAACACCACGCCAAAGTAACGGCGACACTCCAGCGGCGAGGAGTCCTCTAGCTCCTTGGAGATCCGTGTCAGGTCCTCTTGGGAGACGCTGTCCACAGAGGTGCCGGTGACCACCGTGGTGGTCTCCCCCCAGTTGTCGTCCTGAGGAGAGAGGAGATCGTGGGGTGAGTGTTGGGGACAGAAGCTGTGACCAGAATGTCAGATTCGGATGAGACTCTGACCCTGTCGTCCCCCCTGGTGGACTCGGCATCCAGCAGCGGCTCCCCGGGAGCCTGGATGCTCACCGATTTGTCTCCGCGGACGCCGCTCTCGCGGTTCTTCGAGCGCCGCTTGTCCCGCCGTTCCCTGAGGAGACATTAGAAAAAGGACAAAAGGGGGCAGCCATTAGTGAACCTGCGTCATAACATGTAAGTAACTGGACAGTTCCAACCCGGATCCTCTACCTGTGTTTGCGGGACGTTCGCGAGTGGGACGACCTGAAGGAGTAGCCCGAGTATATCGACTCGTTGTCCATGTCGGAGGCTGGCGGAGGGCGGGGTCTCCGAACCCCTCCTGCCCCTGAGCCGCCGCCCTTCTCCCAGACCACGCCCAGCTGGCTCTTGTGGTCGCTGATGGACTTGGAGGAGAGGGCCAGCGGGAGGCGCAGCAGGTCCACTTTACTCCTGAGGGAATCTATCTTGGAGGCCTGGGAAGACAGGAGACGAGAAGAGAGAGGTTTTACGAGCAAACTCGAGTTTGATCCGTCCCCGAGTGCCTTCTCAGCCAAAAAAGGGCAATTACGCCTCTTTCTATCCTCGGCTGCAGCGTCTCCGTGTGGAGGCATCAGCAGCTGAAATGGCTGGAGTTCAGTGTGTGATACATCATCGTCCACATTCTCCAACGGTCCCCCGTGGTCTCCAGGGGCAACAAAGCTGAACTACTACAATGGAGATGAATGGGAGGCTGTGGGTGAGAAAAGACAAGAGGGGGTGTATTTCCGTAGCAACCAGAACAGCAACGCACCCTCCGCCCCGCCCCCATCCCTCGAAACCCCCCCCCCCCCCCCCGCCCCCATCCCTCGAAACCCCACAAGAAGAGACACAATTCATTTTCCAGGCCCCTGATTCCAGTTTTAAATATATTCCTGTTCCAGGTTTTACACAGTGGTTATATTTTTTTAAAGGTACTTTCCCCTAAAAACAAAAACAAAAACAAGAAACTTCTAATTCGATAACAAATATCCTCGCGCTCGCTATTTGCAGCTTCCACATCAGACGCTTTGGGTTTCAGTAACGACTTTCATGTGATTCACACATGGACGCGGACACGTGTCGGGACACAGGGCTGTGTCCAGGACCAGGACCAGGACCAGGACGACAACGACAACGGGATGAGACAATGTCACATTGTGACAACATGTCAGAGTATTAAGCAACCAGCTCGGCCTGTGTGCCCCCCCCCCCCCACCCCACCCCCCCCCCCCCCCCCCCCCCCCACCCCACCCCGTCTGCGCCAGTCAATGCCATCGATCCGCTCCGATGGGCCTCTCCCACTGTAATCAATCCACAGCCCACTGATTTACACTGGAGTCCACGTTCAGCATCATCTGGGATGCGTGTGACAACGCTTCCTGCTGTGGAACTGTTGGACTTTTTTTTTTTCAACAATTTAGTTGCGACGGTTTGTGAGCTTTAACAGATCCTCCATTCATTCATTCAAGGCTTTTGTGTACTCGACACTTGTTTGTTTGTGATATGATGTGTGGCCCTCGGGCTCCTGGGGGCCTCCAGGCCTCCGGGTGGCAGTGGGCCAGCGAGGTGTGGCTGCTGTCTCCTCAGGCTAATAAACATCCCAGGACCAGGCGTCTGGGCCTTTACATTACAAACACGCAGCCAGTGGGGGGAGGGGGGGGGGGGCAAAGGTCACGATGAGCAGTGGCGATAGTAGGGACGCGTTTGATTTCACACGTGGGGGGGGGGGGGGGGGGGGGGGGGGGGAAGCGGAACACACGCGGGATGAGGCAAACTAACCACGGAGACCAAAATCCACCAGGCGCGCGCGCTGCGAACGGCTCGTTGGCACCGTGCGTAAAGGCGCATTACACCACACCACACCTGAGCACAATAACATCTGTACAGCTGCGGGGGGGGGGGGGGGGGGGGGGGTACAGCTGCGGGGGGGGGGGTATTATTATTTATCTTCACTTTATCGCGTCTTACCTTTACACCCGGGGGGAACGGTCGGCAACCGGCGGCACAAAGAGCCGAGCAGCGGCGGCGTCTCCAGCAGCTGAAGAACCGTCCCAGTCCCTTTGTCCAGACTCGGACCCGCAGCTCCGGCGGATCTGGACTCCTCTGCCTCCAGCCACTGCTCCTCTGCGTCCGCTCTGTCCCAGATCCCGAGGCGCACAAAGGGCAGCGGCGCGCGGCTCGGCCCGGCTCCGCGGCGGCTGGTGCGGACAGAGGGAGAGAGGAGCCCCGCTGAGCCGCGGGGGGAGGAGGTTGACGAGGAGCGGGGAGGAGGGGGGTGGGATGGGATGTCCAGCACCGGCCCAGAGCACGCAACGCTTCCGGTGATGATTATCAAAATAAAACCCGGCGCTTCTTTACAGTTAAATCATGACCCCAGAATTCACACACACCACTGAAGTCCCACAAATATGATAACGTTGATAGTGATACTGAATATGTTGCCATCGTTTTGTGTTGCTCGCTTTAATCTGACACACAAACGCTGTGAAATATTCCATGAAGCGGTTAAAGCTGTTAATAATTCATGTGGACCACAGTGCTGCTGCGTAAAGTCATCACACACCACACCACATCACTGTTGTTTCTTTATCCACGTTCTTTTCTTTAATTCTCACAAAAACACATGAATCTGAAACTGGAGCTCTGCCCCCCCCCCCTCCTCTGTGCAGTCTAACACATTTCAACAACTTTAAAAACAAAAGGCGACAAAAATAATTTATACATCCTTTTTTTTTTCTTAAAATCATATCTACAAAAATAAAATCAAATAGGAGGACTAAGGCTTTACAGGGGGAAAAAATTAACATATATATATATAACAAGTGGGTCTGATTTCGCTATATTACATGAGTGAATGGGATTTAAAAAAAAAAGACAAAACAAAAAGGACAATGAGATGATAGTTAGAGACGTGTATATGCATACAGTAGTTTGCACCGTGCAGGGAAGATTTGTTTGTGCAACGTTTTCTTTTTTATTAAAAAAAAAAAAAGGTCAGTTATCAGTTATAGCTTCTTTTCAGCCGGTCAGGGCCACAACGCTGATGTCAGCGTCAGAGGGAACTGAATCTACAGAGAAGTTGAAGTGTGGAGGTAGGAATTAGAGATCTAATAGAAAATGCTGAAAATAAAGAGGTGGGAGGAGAGAAGAGATGCAAGGAAGTAGATATGATCCTAATATTGATTTAGTCACCACAGACAAAGTATCAACCAATGATCGGACACTGTGTGCGACGACTGGGTCCACAGCCTGATTTCTTTTTTCTTTTTGTGGATGAATCATTTTCATTCCCTGGTCTGAGATGTTCGAACAGCAGCAGCCAAAATACAAAGTAGTAGTAAACTGTTCCCTTTGATGCCTCTGAGGAGATATTTCGCTTTTGTCAGTTAATATAGATTCAGTTAAAAAAAAAAATCAGCTCATTAACACCTGTACAGGTATGAAAAACAAGTGACACCTCTCCTCCTCCAGGGTGCGCTGTCTGTGAAAGGTCATGTTAATGGTCGATTCAGTGGCAGACAGTGTGTGGTAGTGTCATGTGGGTCAGTTAGGTTCTGTGTGATGCTGGTAAAGAGGCTGGTTAACGTCAGTCCAGTGTGATTGTGTCCAGCTGCACTGGACAAAGAGGCTGAAAACGTGAAATGGCACAAACCAGGACGTCTCGTGAAGACGTCTTTGTCCCTTGTAGCAGTGTGTACTCGTGCTGAAACGTGTGGCTGTCGAGTCAGGATTTGCTGGTAACACGTGCCCGGACTGAGGCGTTTACAAAACGTTTCTCGTATCATATTAGCTCCTACAAGGTCCGAGGAGAAATCAGCGTATTTGCTTTCATACAAAGAGTTAAATATGATGATGTGTACCACTCCCATGTCTGTGTGACAGCGTGGTATCAATGCTCTGACCTAGCTCTTTGCAGGAAAGCACAAACACGATCTTTTCCCTTGGATTCATAAAATTATATGTTTTTGTTTCCTTATGTGCCAATAAGTATAGATTGTTCTACTCAGTGGGTCTCTCACTGGAGAGCTACTTGGTAAAGAGACCCTTCATGGCTTTGGATATGGGCTGGAGAGAAAATAACACTGTATGGTGAACTGAGGGAGGAGATGCTGGTCAGTGAGTTACACGCACACGCACACACGAGAGGACTAAAGGATGCGGGGTCAAAATATAGACAGGCAATGTCAGCAGAAATATTTGTCAGCGGTTGAGAAACACGGAGGTTTTTGATGAAAATTCAAGTTTCCACGTTTGAATTCGTAGTTCCACCTGTTTTTCCTCACACTCGCTGTCGCCCGTCTGCAATCTTAACCCCACGCCGCCCCGAAACCTCCCTAATGTTCAGCCTCGACCAGCCGACGTGATCAGAACGGCTGCGTGAATCCGCTGAGCTTGCGACGTGAGTCGCTGAGATCCCTGCATACGCCTCTGCAGCAGCACTGAAAATTAAAACCTGCCAGCATTTCAGTAGTAAACAGCGCAGTAGTGTTTCCAAAACTTAAAACCAAACAATCGACATGAACCACATACTGATCAACATGTCCATCTTGTAGCCTGAATCAGTATGCTAACAGAGTGGAAGAATATAAACATCTGAGATGACGTAAATGGTTAAATGTGCTTGTGTGTGTGATATCTGTTTCCTTACCCAGTGCAAATAACCTGAATTATTTAGACACAGTCTTTCGGCCATTGTGGCAGCTGGAAGGGCAATGGTAGTGGTTATGGTGGTGGTGGGGGGGGCACCCCGGAGGCCATCTTTAAAAAAGTTTTCAGCCCCTAAATGCAGCCTTAGGTGTGTCCAGTCCCTGCTCCTGTCCACTGTAGAGGTTGTGCATGACAGAGGGATGCATTGTGGGTAAAGTGCTGGGGTGATGGTCCCTTGCATTTTTCCTTAAATTAACATTTCAATACCTTTCTGTTCCAGTCCTTCAACCAGCTCTTAAGACTGACGCAGTTGTCCTTCACGATTATCCAACTTGGTCATTTTCTGTCCACTTTCAGTTCCTTCGACTTGACTTTACTCTTCACAAGTCAACTTGTCTTCTGCCTTTTTTTCTCCTTCATACATTTTCCACACTTGACTCCCTCATGCTAGAGTAGAGGACATAATCTGACCAGCTGTCTGTAGTCCTTCTTAGGTTCTGCTTCGGTGGTCGGTGCATGCAGGGATGAGGGCCGAGGGGAGGTTGGGCGATGGTGGCCAAGAGTGACAGCGGGTATATATGGTTATGTCCGTATGCCATCCGCCAACAGTGAATGTCTGCCAGTAAATCCAACATCAGAATCCAGTTGACTGAATTCTGGGTTCTGCTGGACTGCCTTCGTTTCCTTATTTGTCCAAGTAAAAAAAAAAAAAACAAACACAGACCTTTTACAATGTACAAAAACAGAGAACAGAATCTTTACATATTATTGTTAACATTGTTTAGTGCTCACTCACCGTCTCCTGAGCCGCGATCCAGGGATGGCGTTCTCGAGACGGTTGCCGAGTGACACGGTTGGTCCTCCGACTCCTGATTGGCAGAGGGCTCTGTGAGGGTTTTCAACAGATTGTGATGAGCCGCCTCTATTTCCTGCAAAGAGGTTAAGACACAGCAAAGTGAGATTGTCATCAGTTTTGGAGGCCGGTGAGAGGTCGAGTGTATCTCTCATTAAAACAAACATTGACTTTAATTGTTAATCATGTCAAACAACAATCTAGTTAGAAATGAAACCACAGTCAGTCAGTGGACATGATATAATCTACACCGCCCCACTAACCCACCTTCAGCTGGTGTAACTTGCTCATCAGCCCCTCAATGGTGTGGAAAATCTCATCCACGTTTACAATAACGCGACTCTGGTTCCTGGCCTGAGAATGACCTGTTTCCTCTTCCTTTTCCAGTTGCATAGCCTCTGGTTGGTTGGCTTCCGGTAGAGAGGCTGCACTTTCCTCCTCTGGCTGCGTCTGTGGTGCCATCACTTCCTCCAGAGGTTCTGGGAAGTGACCGGCGGTGGGGGTCGGAGGGTCGTTGTGGTCATCGGTGACGCTCTCGCCCTGATCTGTCTGCATTACCAAGTAGAAAGTGTTCCCTAAAGCACAGGGGTGTGGTGAGAAACGCAATGTGTGTCGGTGAGTGATGTCACATCAACACCACCAGCCAGCGATTATAGATCACAGATCAATATCTTTTATCTTGTTATTGATTTAATGGTTTAAAAACACATAAATTGCACGTACAAAATAGCATAAATGTACTTTTCTGATCAAACTATGGCTCTGAACTGAATCATTACCCTGTGTAGTAGCCTCGCCTCTCGGCTTGGATGATTGGTTGGATTGGAGGGCGACATCATCAGTGATGCCATCAGGGACAGAAGGAGAAGAAGGAGGAGGAGGACCCGCAACCACAGCTATGCACAGAATATAGAAATGTGACAAAGAGCAGAGTGTGTGGAGGTGGAATTAAAGAGGAGTGTGAAGGAGTGAGGGAAGACAGCACCAGTGTAGAAGCCATTTGAATGTCAGAGGTTAAAGTGTGTAAGAAAAAAACAAAACGAATCTCAGGGTGCAGAGAAAAACATGCAAAAGAAAGTTTTACCCAAAAACTGACAGCATGCTCAGTCTGCATTCAACCAACATCGAGGGCAACGGTGTGTTTTTTATTCCTTGTATTGTCTAAGAAGTCAGATTGATCAGCAAAACCTGTGGAAGAATGAAAGGTAACAGCAATTCTCAATGTGATCCGTTACCTTTCCTTACGACCTGAACGCTGGGTTGGTCCGTGTCTGAGGGCGGAACCTCTTCAGGTTCAGCCTCCCAGTCGTTAGTGCTGAAGTCGAGGACGGTCTCCAAAGACTCTGGCCGCTGTCTTTCAGTGAGCGAGCCACCCTCATTGGCCGTCTCGTTAGTGGGCGTGTCATCCGAGTCGTGGCTCCATCCGTCATCTTCGACGTCTCGCAATATGAGCCGCCGCAGTGTTTCAACTGTGGTGGCACGAAAAAAAAAAGAAAAGATTTTGTACATTTGCATGGTTGATTACTAGCTGACTCTTAACACTATGAAAACATCATAAACTTCAGCAAACTGAACTGGATCTGAAGTGCACAGAAATCTGGTCAAACATCATACAGCGACGCTGCTTCATCGCCTCCTCCTTACCATCTTGTAAAGCTGCCTCTGCCACACAAACCGCCTGTCTCTCGCCACAGATGAAAGCTCCTGATCGATCCACAGACGAGCTGTCAGACAGCATCATGTCGTTGGAGGAATGTGTGTCGATTGAATCCGACTGCTCTGTCATGGAGTTGTCTGGAAGATTGAAGTTTTGAGCCTTTTATCTCTTGGTAAGTGTTTTCCTCTACAGATACTTTACAGTGTATTTATACAAGGTGAAGGATTTCTCATGTCATTACCTGCATAGACATTGCTGCCAGTGGAGACTGGGGATGCACTTCGTGTACTGGGGGAACTATAGACAAACACACAATCATAACAGGCGCTAATTAGCCATTATCCAATGTATGACCTACTGAAAAAGTTTAAATGTATTTGAGGTATAAAAAACCGTAGTCCAGAGCATTTTGTAAAAGGGTTTATTGATTTTGTAAATGTACTTACGGTATCGGTATTGATCCATGATTAATCAGGGGAGATGAGCCATCAGCTGATGAAACCGTCTTTTCAAGTAACTCTTTCCACCTGGAGAAGGAAACATGAGTCGATGCAACTTGCAAATTTACAGCAATGCAAAAAAAATGTCCGAGGTGAACTGTAGCTGCAAGAGAGGAGCTTACGTGTTTTTCTCTGATGATGATGCGGCCACCAGTTCATAGATCTGCCTCTCTGTGGTGCTGATAATATACAAGGCTTTGTTGTCTGTGAACAAAATCCAGCAGGGACACAAGAAAACGTATGTGTTTAATGTCATGTCAGATGTTTTCTTTAAAACATTGGACTGTGGTATGGTTTTGCATTCAGATTCACCTGTAGCTACTGAGCGAACCAGCAGAGAGTCCAGCTTCACCACAGGACTGAAGGAGGTCTTGCTGTCTCCGCTGCCTCCTCCGCCTCCACCCAGCCAGCGGGATGGATATCGCAGCTGCAGCCGGTCGTCCGGGCCTCTCTGGAGAAGGATCAGGCAGTCTGACAGCAGCAGTGCTTGGATCTCTGAAAGAGGAAAAAAACATATGACTAAAGGGTATGAGAGCAAAAATGAGAGATGTGAGTATACAGGTACATCCCAAAAAATTAGAATATCATGAAAAATATTTTTTGTAACTCATTTCAGAAAGTGAAATCATATATTATATGGATTCATTACACATTGAGTGAAATATTTCTATCCTTTATTTCTAGCAATTTTTAATGATATATGGCTTACAGATAATGAAAACCCAAAATACAGTGTGTCAGAAAATTAGAATATTGTGAAAAAGTTCAATATTGGAAAGTCATGGTGTCTAATCAGCTAATTAACTCAAAACACCTGCAAAGGTTTCCTGAGCCTTTAAATGGTCTCTCAGTCTGGGCCAGTAGACTACACAATCATGGAGAAGACTGCTGACTTGACAGATGTCCAGAAGACAGTCAATGACCCCCTCCACAAGGAGGGTAGGCCACAAAAGGTCATTGCTAAAGAAGCTGGTAGTTCACAGAGTGTTGTATCTAAGCATATTGAAAGGAAGTTGAGTGGAAGGAAGGAAGAAGTGTGGTAGGAATAGGTGCACCAGCAAAGGGGATAACCGCAGCCTTGAGAGGACTGTCAAGCAAAATCTATTCAAAATTTTGGGGGAGCTTCACAAGGAGTGGACTGAGGAAGATGAGAGACATCAGACCCAACAATGTAGATGACCTGAAGGCCACTATCAAATCAACCTGGGCTTCCAATACACCTGAGCAGTGCCACAGGCTGATAGCCTCCCTGCCACGCTGCATTGATGCAGTGATTCATGCAAAAGGAGGCCCAACCAAGAATTGAGCGCATAGAAATGAACATACTTTTCAGAAGCCGGGCATTTTTTATTGATCTCATGTAATATCAAAATTTCTGAGACACTGAATTTTGGGGTTCCATTATCTGTAAGCCGTAATCATCAAACTTAATGAATCTGTATAATATATGGGTTTCACTTTCAGAAAATACTGAACTTTTTCATGATATTCAATTTTTTTGGATGTACCTGTATGTGTGTGTAACAGAAACTGACACTGACCTATTTGCTTATCTTTGCTCACTTTCCAGGTGAGAGTACCTTCATGAACCATTCTCTTTGTGGTCAGGTCCAGACTCTGTGACAGACGAAAAAAGGAAAACAACAACAGAAAAAAATTAAGAAACAACTGGCAACTTTCATTACAATGTGAGCAGGAAATTGCAAAAAAAGGAAAATAATTCAATCATCAATAACATTTATTACTTTGAACTGGGGGGCAGCATCCAGCCTGCGCTGGTATTGACTCAGACGCTGTCTTTGCACCATTTCCCCGACAACCTCATTGACAACCTGCAGTATCCCTCGGCAACAAGCCTGGGCACGCTGCAGTAAGGGGAAGTCTGATGAACCAGCTGAAGGAGAGACGGGAGTATGTCTTAAAACCTGTGACTCAGAAACTTGAGTAACACAAACTTCAAACATGAAGTAGATGATCCTCACCCTTTGTGTGTTTCATGATGTTGTCTAGCAGCAGGGGGTACTTGGTGAGTCGCTGCATCTCTGACACCAGCATGTCTTTGAGCTGCAGCCTGCGACAGAGCGGACTCGCCTCACACTCCTGAATGGAATTAACAGGTCAGAGTGTCAAAAGCATAACATCAACCACATGAACAAAAAGTATGAATGATTATGAAGATTAGCATTCAAGTAAACCATTTAATTCTTTAAAAAAAAAGATGTGTTTTGCCTATAGGTCTTTGTGTATGTACCTGGATGACATGAGCAAAGCGAGGGTCTTTACGTCTTTTGGTTTTGATGAGCTCGACAGCTTGAGACTGCTGACTGCACAGCTGAGATGCCTGCTCCTGAAACTCTTCTCCAGCTGCACCTTCAAACTACAGACAAACACACAACGTACTGAATGTTCCGCATCGCAATGGAAACAAGGAACAAGGCAGGTGGAAGTGATGATGCTGACGTGTTAAGCTCACCCTGGCCAACATGACGTCCCCAATGTCCTGAACGATGGGCGTTTCTCTGCGTTTCTTCATCGCCTCACACAAACTTGCTGCAAAGACAAAATACAAAGGCAACATGGTAAGTCAAACTGATATCGATCATACATTTAACTGTTCTTTTATTTAACATAAATAGACTGAGCTGTCGTAAAAATGAGTGTGTGGAAGGACAAAAGTAATTGTTAACTAACATTAATATGACACTTTATACTGGCTCAACATGAAGGCCTAGAATACATATTTACACAGTGGAACTCTGGGCTAACTGCTCTCAATGATTATGACCTTTGCTTGGTACTTGCTTCACTTATTATTATTTACCCAGTAGCATGCAGTCCTGACTACATGTTGACTCTAATTAAACACACTCACTAAGCAAACAGAAACAAAGACGGGAGGATCTCATACTGATCCAGAGTCAAACAGGTCCCAGATTTGTCCTGATTTTTTTTATTTAATTTTTTACATAGACTGACCGTGGAGCTCGTAGACCTGGGGCAGGTTGGGGAAGATGCAGGCCAGCTCATCGGAGTTCAGCACAGATCTCATCTTCTGGAAAAACACTTGGTCCAGGACCCGCAAGGTTCGCAGGTGAGACACCTCAGTGATATACAGCTCTGAGGAGAAGGACATATATGGGAAACTTTAACCTCCAGCTTCACACATTTATGAATATTTTTTTTCTGTGAGGTTGCAGATGTTTTCTTATGCACGTGTGTACTGAATAAAACCTGTACCATATATAACAGCCTGTCTCTCCACTTCGCTTGGGCTGAGTGTGGCAAGGAGCTGAGAAGACACTGTGTCCTGCCAGTTCTGACTGTCGAACATCTCCTCTTCAAGCATCGCAGAATCTGGTAGCAAGGCCACTGGCGACTCCACACTCCTATACAACCACACACACACAGGTAGGTGCCCAAGTTAAAATTTAAAATAATGAGGGAGAGAGTGACAAATAGAAAAAACACAATTACATGAACGCTCACATCACACTGTCAATGAGTTAATTTTATTGTACAGCAGTTAGAAAAAACACTCATTAGGTGGACACACTGTTATATGCTTGTCGCTGATGCTTCGTCGTAGCCACTGATCGTGAGCCACTGATCGTGAAACAGCTATGGGGAAACATGAAAACTCACCTGCGTCTAGACTGAGGAGTGTATGGGGGTGTAGGGTTCTCTAGAGACCTGAGTTTGAGAGAGAGTGGAGAGAGAGATGGCGTGAGGTGAAGACCTACACTTCAGGGGCGTAGGGGTAGTCGGGGATGTAGATCTGACACTGAGGGAGGGGGGGCATTTTTAACATCCTCACGGTGCTGATTTTAAGGATGCTAGCCTCAACACTATCTTCTGACCTGTGCAGATCAGTGAACGTTTACCTCGCTGAGCTGCTGGATGCGGATGACGAGGCGCTGTGCTGCAGCATGCGGAGGCCATGCCCCTCCCTGTCCTCACCGCAGTCCTCCATGTCCACATTTTAAGGATGCTCGCCTCAACACTATCTTCTGACCTGTGCAGATCAGTGAACGTTTACCTCGCTGAGCTGCTGGATGCGGATGACGAGGCGCTGTGCTGCAGCATGCGGAGGCCCTGCCCCTCCCTGTCCTCACCGCAGTCCTCCATGTCCACATCACTTCGTGATCGGGGGACAGACTCCGTCCCTGAAGCGACACCCCGGCGACGCCCTTCTCCCTGAGCCTTCAGCGACTCGCTGCGTGCCAGACGCACTGAGACTGTGGGGCTGCCGAAGAAAAGCAAAAAGGTTTTACTAATCGAGTGAGTATCACACACTTCCAATGACACAAACTCATCTGATACTGCACAAAAGGTGAGGGTGTAGTTTTAGATCCACCTGTTCATGCTGTCTTCTCCCAGGCTACTAGAGGAGAGCCTCTGAGTGTCGGAAGCATCACCTCCCTCCTCTCCTGTTGTCTCTGTGTGATTCTCAAACTGTTGAATGATGTTCCTCACACTGCCAGGACGGACTGCACACACACAGGTATTCCTCAATATTACTTTGAGCAGAGAAGGGTTTTCTGTGCAAATCCTCAAATTACTACAGGCTACAGAGAAATACTCAAACAGTGTCTTTGATGAAAAGCAAAGTTTAACTCAAGGGTAAAAGCAAGAGGGTGATGTACCTTCATTAGGTGATAACGGGACATGGAACGCTACAAAGCCGACACAAACCCAGAAAGAAACAAGAAATCAGAATAACATGCAATGGGAAGTTCATAAATCAATAAATATTCCAACCAAAGGGCAAACAAAAGGACAAAAAAGAGAAGACAAATCAAATATGTAAGGGATTTGTGTGCGTTCCTGCATGCAGACCATTATTAGCGCTTCATTACATATTAACATCATCATTTTGAGGATAAATGTGGCTTAGGTAGGAGGAAGACATGAAGTCATTTACTGTTTACTGTTTTACTGTACTGTGTTTGTTTTCTGTGTGTGTTAATATTTACTGGACTGGGATGTGGATCGGGGTTTGCCGATGTACTTCAGGAGAGGATTTCTCTTCTTGTCTTCTCCATCTTTCTCTTTCTTGGTACCACTCAGCTGTAGAGAGAGGAACCATGAAGTCATTTAATTCAGCATCAGCAGTGGCAAGCAACTTCCCATGATCAATTACTATAACCTTGTTTGTGGAAGAGTTCAAAATAACACTCCTTAGATGATCAAAAATGTTTGGGAAGTTGCAGCTCTTACCTTTTTTGCCTTTAAGAAAACAAGCCACTTCTCCTTCTCTGTGCTGAGTCCAGGGAAGACCTTCGAGTCTCTTAATTTGATACCAGAGTGACGCAGGTATAGGAGGACCGCTGATGCCAGAGGAGAACTGAGGGAGATAAAGAGGTAGAGAAAGAACAAATAGAGTGGTGACTTGTAGCAGGGAGGAGTCAGGATGGGAAGAGATAAGGTTAAGCCAATAGCTGAGGACCAGTTTTACTTTTTACCTTCTGTCTTCCTCGTGCTTCGATCTGGATCAGGAACACAAAGAGAGATTTTTAAAAAAAACCTTTAACTCCACAAATATCAAGCTTTCAAAGAGAATATAAATCAGTCATAACACCGGTCTAAGATACAGATCATAGTGCCACAGTCATATGATGGGAATCTCTGTGTGTGTGTGTGTGTGTGTGTGTGTGTGTGTGTGTGTGTGTGACGGGAGTAAATGGTCATGTGGTTTCCAGGGTTTGCACATTTAGTAACGACCTTTGTTATGACAGCATAGGTGAGCTTTGTCTGGCGCTTTGTTGTAAGTGTTTTATTGGGCTCCTGACAACTGGCCATGCTGTGAGGCAAACTATGTTCAACAGTCTTAGTGTGTATGCTTTAATATTCACTGTATGATCAGAGCCACATGGCTCATTGAATTGGTAATGATGAGTTCACATTTGGGTTTTGAGTAAAATAGAAAACATTCAAGGAAAACGCAATCTTATTATACATTGTTCAGATAACAGTCCACACTTTATCCAGGAAATGAACCCGTGCCCTCACCGTGAACTGAACTGCTTGTAAATTTACAGTTGTTGGCTACAGGAAATACATGAGGCAACAGCAATATGACTTGTCACAGACTTACAAGATCTCCCAGAGGGCTGTGACCTGTTTGTCCACCACCTGTCTCTCTTTGACAGGGTCTCCATCCAGGTGCTGCAGGTCCCCTTCTCCAAACAGAGAGCCAAGACCCATCATCTGCTTGTTCCTTTGAGACACAGGAAGAAAACCAGCTTCAAATGAGCTCAAAAAACGGTGAACCATTTACCAAACAGTGTAAAATGTCCAAGGTAATGTACCTGTAATCCTGTATCTGGTCCTGAATGTCTGGCAGCACCTGCTGCTGCAGCTCAGACAGGGGTCCTCTGATGTCTTCTTGAGCATGTAACCGACTCTCTGATGGGATGATGGACACAGAAGAGTATGCTAGTGGTATTGTATCCATTATTTAGCTTCACACTAAAGCGTGTAATAGATTGTAATATACTAATATAAGCCCATAAATGTTCTCGCCATTAGAATTTCTTACCAATATCGGTGAGATACTCCTCTCGTACTTTGATTTTCAGGGGCTATAAGAAAAATATTTTTTTTTGTTTTGAGTACTGACTGTTATTTATTACTATATAACATACCACATGATAACAGTGGTTCCTTACTCTATACAGGTCAAATCACTGTCAGGAAAATATTAATCCTGTGATGATAAACTTTTTCATGTATATGTATAATTAGTATCATGTTGGTACATACAGCATCTGGGTCCAAGAAATGGGAGCAGATCTGAGGTGCAAGTGCGCGAGCATCTTTAGGACTGGAGCCCAGGTAGGCCTCCACTGACAGGTAAAACAGCTATGATAGACACATATAACCATGAATGTAAACAAAAACAAACAAACAAAAAAACACCAAGATACACATGACAGTCAGCCCTAGTGATACTATATCACTAAGATGTAGAGAGATACAGACAGAATCTTTGAGGGGTTTTATTTGTTTTAATAGAACATAACCTAGACTGACCAGAGGGTTGGGGTCCAGTAGCTGGCTGAAGACATATCTCATGAACACTGTCATGTGTGCTGGTCGTGTCTTCAACAACTCAATGTCCTGAAATGGACCATCCATCTGAGAACAGAGGAAAACAAATTGAATTATACTGTACAGAAATGGGGGAACTGTAGGAATGGCTGTCACATCACTGCCATCGCCTCAACATCAATGTGCTGTTTAGAGTGGGCTGGATGTGATAATAATGTCCTTCTCACCTCATTAAATGCATAGCCATCATCGTCTTCATCCTCTTCCTCTGGGCTGATTATCTGTGCTTTTCCACCCTTTGAAAAGAATTACATAATGTCAAATATGCCCAGACACGTTTTCTTTTCAGTCTCATCCCCTGCCTCATACATTTTAAACACCATTGCAGATCACACTGGTGCATGATAGAGGGGGAGGAGGAGGAGGAGGAGGAGCAGATGAAGAGGAGAGGACAGCGCCATAAAAAGGTACATAGTTTTGTCCTGGAGATTTAAAGTGACACAATATGCATTGATATGTACAAGGTATAAAATCTCTGACTACCTCTGTGTTTATGTGTGTGTATATGCGTGTGTGTCCGTCTCACCAAGTCAGAGAGTGTGTGTGTATCGGAGCTCTGCCGTCGGTGTAGGGGGGTCCTGAAGGAGGATGAGGGGGAGGAGTGGGGACTCTCAAAGGCCTAGGGAGGACGATGGGGAGGGGGGAGGGAATGAGTGGGACAATCATACACAAACTACACAGACAATCACACCTGTCGATAAAAAGCACAGATTTGCAGCCTACCTCGATGTCCCCTTCACTCGAGTCCATCGATACTCGACCTACCAAAGCACAAGGAAGTAGGTAAAGTTTTAGCGTATATGACCTTGGAGGAAAGTGACCTCTGACCTTATATAGTCCACATCAAAATTGATGAAGCAAGTTTGTTGTTGTTTCCCATCATGAATAATTAAAACTTTAGCTGTGTGGGTAGTGAGTGGTGGATTAAAATGGAATAATACTGTGTATTGTTTGCTAATGTATACACCTGTTAAACCAGTAGCTGTATCTATACACTCAAACAGAGCTACAGACCTTCTCCTGCTATGACGTAGCTCTGCACAGAATCCGATCGCATTCCCTCCTGGAAAAACAGAATAAAGCATTGGTTATTTTTCAGCCCAGACTGGTCACATGCATTTGATACTCAAATATGTACGCATATGCAAAACTACCAGATCTCCTCACCACGTCTTGCTGAATCTTGATTCTGACTTGGTGAGCTCTCCTCTTGGCACTTTCAATCCGTTCCTCCAGTGATGGCGAAGGGTTCCTCAAGTGCTCCTCCATTAAGTCCTATAAATCAGTCAGATTTGATTATCAACTGTGGATTTTAGCAACAGAATGTTGTTCATTTGTTTATGTGTTCATTTGTTGTGTGTGTTACCTGCAGCTCAGCTTCTTCCTGCTCCAGCATTTTCCTGAGTATCTGAGTGGCATGTTTTTGTACTTCTGGGTCCTAAACAGCAACAAGAATGGATAAGGTATGTTATTGCTATTATATTATTATCATTATACTGTTATATTAGTATAATCAGTTTTAAAACTGTCATGGTTTCACACACCTGTAGTGGTTTGGGGCCAGTGATTCTTTGGGAGGGATTGCTGCTCAGTCCAGAGGGCAGGGGTGGAGGTGGAGGAGGTGGAACCTCCCCACTCACAGATGATCGTCGATTGGGGCCAAGGTCAGAATGGAGGGGCTCTAAGGGACAGGTGGCAGCTGATGGGGGAGGTCCTTGCAGTGTCAGAGCTACATATGGTCCAGCTAAGAGTCGATAAAAAGACTCAGTATGAGAGGAAAATTAAACAGAAACATACAAAGCATGTTAACCTAAAGCAAGCTTTTCCATGGACCAATGTCACATGATTAAAACTCACATTTGATGAGCTTTACCACCTCCTGATGGGACATGGAGGACACCAGTGAGCCATTCACCTGAGAGAGACAGACGGACGGAAAAGAGGAAATTCAGCAACATGAAAAAGCGGGAGAAGCAAAACAATCACATTCAGTCATCAGAGGGAAAAACCTTGATGATCCGATCCCCTTCCTGGACTCCGGCTTTGACTGCTGCACCACCTGTGAAAATTAATACAGGGATAAGTCACATTTTAGCTTAAAAAAATAACAACATAGTATCATGTATTCATTTGTCACATTAAATGTCTCACCTGGTCGAACATTCTGCACTAGCTTGACTCTCTCTCCACACACTGTAAAGCCAAAACCGAGCTGGTCCTTCTGCACGACCACACATCTCTGGACAAGACCAGGACCTGGGGAAAAGCAAAGAACAACACAGACGGTGATTAGGCGGAGATTCAACGCAGCACAAACCTAAATTAACCTGTCGTGAGACAGATACCTGTGCTTTCAACAGGGAAGTCGGGCGTTGGTGCCCTCTGATTGGTGGCAGAGGATTTGCGCTCCGAGTCGCCGATGGTCAGACTGCTGAGCCTGGATTTAAGAGATGAGAGACGTGCATCATATTAAACGATACCAAACATCAGATGGGTGAAAATGAAGACAGGAAGCATCACTGTGATGGAAGTTAATTAAGTGATGGAAGAGACCTGAGAGAGAGAAGGGACACTTACAGAGAGCAATGATAGCAGAGAGAGGGGCTGAGGAGGAGATTCAATGAAGCACATTGGGTTAAATGGGTTAGAAAGAAGCATATGTGATAAAACAGTCAAGAAAACTTACCAAGCAGCAAAGGGGCTGAAAGCGAAGCAAGATGGAAAAGAAGGAAAAAAACAGACAGAGGGCAAAGAGAACAAAGAGAAAAAATTCAGTATGAAGCCCAAAGAGAAAGTGACAAAAAGGAATACATACAAGTTCACATGATCCCCATGCTCTTTCTAATCTTCCAGACTGTAAGTCCGAGAGTGGCTTCCAGGAATATGTTTATTCCAGGGCAAAAATCGAGAGTAAACATAAACGTGATCTAGTATTAAGCCAAAGCACCAGTGACTCTTGGGCTTAAAGGAATTTTTCAAACACACAGTGAAACTCATTCTAAATCTGGGAAACGCACTCTAAAGCAAACTATCCAGATTGATTTGTGGTTTCATAACAACCGGCGACATTGTGCCCCTGCATCAACGTTTCACGCATAATGCCATTAATTCACATTCAGTATTATTTAGTTATTTAGTTAATTATTATTTAGTCCCGCACCCACCCTCACATGAGCTCTGACTGGACAGCCGTCCTACCTGAGCAGGTGGGCGTTTTTCTTATTGGCTCCCCTGCCGTCACATGACACAGACACACAGACACAGCAGTGGGCACGTGCACGAGGAACACACACGGCGAGAGAGAGAAGGTTTGACAGCAGGAGAAACAGGAAAGACGTGATCAAGACAAAGAGGCATGAGGTGAACAATCACAGAAACACGGCGCATGGCTACAAGGTCAATGTTGTGATGAGCAGCAGCAGCGACATACAGGATGAACTACAGAGTTTATGATGAGGCAAAGCTGACCACAGCAAGTGAAGAGTCGCCAAATGAAACTGAAGCGACACACGCTGAAACTCTCTTTAAATGTGAAATATTTGGTTGGTTTTGAATAAGAAGGTGTGAGGGCACAGTTTTATCACCTCATAGTAAACAGCCTGTTCAACTAGTTTTTCATTAGCCAGGCTGGATGGGGAGATAAAGACATGTCATTTGTCTTATCTGTGAGCTCTACGTTTTGGGGCAAGGTGCTTAGATGTGCCACAGAAACATTGTGGGGGTAGTGGACAGGAGGCGCCTACCTGTCCAGTGTAGAGGTGGGCTGGCGGAGACTCATGTCTGTGACACTCCTCTGCTTCCTGGTTTGGGATCAGTGCTGTCACTGGGCCTCTTTTGTCACAATCCCCATCTCGTTCCTCCTCGTCTCTCGGTCCACAACAATCGGGCTCTCTGTTGGGTTTAGATCAGATCTTCAAGCTGCTGGGAAGCTGGTCCTGATCAGACAGCCTGCTCCTCATGTTCCCATCCACTCAAGCGGCTTCAGTGAGGTGTGAGCGGGGAATAAAAATGAAAGTACAACTAAAACTAACATTCGATGAACGATAAAAACGTTCCACGTTTTCTGCGTTGCTGGATTATATCAGTGGATCCATATAGATACAATTGCAGAGACTGTTCGTGGCTTGATGCAGATGTAGTGGAAATGAATGGATAAAGGACAGTCTGCTTCCTCAAAGATCATCAATCATGAATGAATGGCTGATATGTCTGGTTGTGCTCCAGGAGGAAAACAACAGCCATGCCTCTTAGTGTCATATCTGGCGACAGATCTCACACACAGTCACTCGTGTTTACATACTTGGCTTCAACAAAGGTGCCAGAGTAAATAATCTCAAACGCTACATTAATGACGCTTGCTTAGGTTAACACCAAACATGAATGATTCAAGTGATTTAAATTGCTAAATTATTCGTCTTTATGTGGCTAGTTTATGCAAATAACTCCATACGCGAGTAACTTGTGTTAGTTTGATTTAAAATATCTTTCCGCACCACTTTAATAAGCTTCCAGACTAACTGTACCTAACAGGAATTTACATGCTAGCGCTGTAAACAACAACCCAAACGCACTAGCTTGCTAGCTAATTAGCAGGTTACCCGGCATTAGCCAGTTCTGCGTTGGGCTTAAAAAACGAAAGCAAAGATAAAACCAAGACTTATCTAATTAGCTGACAACGGAATGCTAGTGACTATCTGAAGCGGTCTGTAGTACCAAGCTAGCGTTAGCTTGCTGAAGTTAGCGCTACCGATAGGCCGGTTTTAGGCCGCGGCATCGCGTTAGTGCTCAGGCGGACCGAGTGCGCGGTGTTTTCGGCCTTCTGCTGCGACAACGAGTTGGCCCTTCCCCATAGGCTAGTTAGCTAACCAGCTACGTCTGCAACATGAAAGGCCAGTGTGTTACTCAATTGAATGCAACCCGAGGTGTGTTAAAGTGGTGGAGGCGATGGCAGTCAATGCATATTCCAGTTCGATATATCCCAGTTTTCTTGCAAATAGAGACTAAACCTGCAGGTTAGCCTGTTAGCTTGAAGGCAATCCGACTCAGCAGAGCTCCACCTCAGGTCTTCTTTCCAAAACAAGTCACAAAGGTCCTTTTATGATTTCCTTCTCAAACCCGGGGTCCACCAGATGACCCAGAATATAATCACTGTCTCTGCCGCACACGTTTATTTCCCCTTTAACTCCCTGTTCTTGTTATTACACTATCTACTGTGTTATTATCTCTGCTGCCTTCACTGCCTGCTGATCCAACACCATGTCCTCAAAGATCATAGTCTATGAGGGCACAACAACGCCTCGTCTCACTGGACTGCGGTACTGCAGGAGGTTAGTACGTGGATAATACACAGGATATAAAGCGTGACAAGACATTTTGCAATAGTTTTTATTTAAAAGAGAAAGTTTTGTGGTTTAGAAGATCCATATCCAAACTTTTTTAGTACTTGTTTTTTTATATATATATATATAGAGAGAGAATCAGGAACAATTAGGTTTCCCCATGTTTATACTCACATATAACACATGGTGGGTAAAATAAAATAAGAGGAGAGTAAATAACAGTAGTGAATACAAGTAAATAACTTAAGAACGAACGAGACAACAATTGCACAAATATAAATTATGAAGACATGTACAGTATGAAAATATGCATTATATATGTGTAATATGTACAATATAATATGCCCTATGTACTTTATGCTGTTATGTGCTCCTTAATATGTGCTAATATACTACTACTAATATACTAATATACTACTACTAATATGCATTCAGAAATCCGTGTTCTACTCTATTC
Source organism: Trinectes maculatus (assembly GCA_016785345.1). NCBI lineage: Eukaryota > Metazoa > Chordata > Actinopteri > Pleuronectiformes > Achiridae > Trinectes > Trinectes maculatus. Next base: position 269,240 of record JAFBJQ010000652.1, read on the forward strand.
ATATTTTACATCAAACATTAAAAAACTGCGAAGATATTAAAGATAAAGATAGATAGATAGATAGATAGATAGATAGATAGATAGATAGATAGATAGATAGATAGATAGATAGATAGATAGATAGCGGATGTTGAAAAAAGGGTAAATCCCACTGTTTCCGGTGAAACATGCTTCACATGCTTTTTTTTTCTTCTTCCTTGTATAAACAGATGCAACGCGAGACGCACTTCAGAGGAGGAACCGTTATGACCTTACTGAGGCTTGGAGACGGTTTCACCACTTTACCAAATATGGCCACTGTGGGGCGTGGGGCTGCATTCTGCTGTGAGGTACGATGAGAGAGCGGATGATCCATCCAGATTACGCACCGTGTAACCAGGAACTTGAAGCTTATTACAAAACAAACCATGAAAGATAACCTCGGGTTTTCAACGGTAAGAACGATATTCACAGTCGCATTTTACTCTTCTGGCTTTATTTTGAAGGGAGCAGCTGTTAATCGTGTTTTGATTGTGCCAGTGGCACAGCGCAGGGCCCCGTATGTCCGCTATTTATGTTATTTACAACGAGGGTAAACAAACAAAACAAAACAACTAGCATTGACACGTTAATGGATTAATGTGTATGTTTCACTTGTTTCTCGTTTGTTTCCATCACACGCTGCTGTGCGCAACATTGACTGTTGAAAAAAAAAGGTGGAGCTGTTTTTAAATAGTTATCTCAGTCATGTTAATTCTACTTTATACCATATATGTCACCATATGTGTCCGCGTGCAGTGCTGCAGAGCGGTGTAGCACGCTGGCTGGTTTGTTTGAAATACCCCAGCTCTGTGGTATGTATGGAATGTGTGTTAGCAAACCGAAAACGTAAACCAAAGATTGGTTTCCTGTCATCACATCTACCCCCCCACACACACACACACACACACATGTGTGTGTGTGTTTCACTTAGCTCTCACATCTGTCTCAGTATTGGAAATGGATGAGTTTCCAATAGTTTCTGTTTTTGTATCATCATTTGTATTTGTACAATAATAACAACAATAATAATAATTAATATTATTATTATTATTATGTGTGACATCCCAGTTGGAAATGGCCGTGCCTCCATCTGCGGTGTTTTGTGATTAAGTGGTCATGTGGTTTGTGTTGTTGGTGTGGTTTCCTGCAGAACCCATTAGCTGGGGGTCGGTTTCCTTTGTGAACCTCGTTACAAACAACCAGAGGCAGTGCAGTGACATTAACGGCTAATGCCGTCTATAAAATCACACAGTGCTTTCTGCACCTGTAGAGTGTGGCAGTCATGTGTGGCTGTTCTTTGTTTGTCTAATTTCTGTTAGACCAGGAAATATCACTGACTTAACTTTATATTCTGATTAATAATATCTATGTGCTTTGGTCTTGGTTGTGTGTGTTTGTATGAATTTGTCCTTTTTACTAGCTGGTTTTTACTCAGGCCCGAGACTATCACAATTTGACCACTAGGGTGCACCAGTGGAGTATGTTTTGTTACTTCCGTTTCAGACCCAGGGACTTTACATGTCCCTCCATCTTAACCAGGCAAACTCCACCATCCTGTAAAACTATGAAATATTCCCAAATCATATTTCTCACTCCCAAAAAGTATTCCGAAATATTCTCCCGTCTGTCACCTTAATTAAAAGAGTTCTTCCTTCTTCTTATTATCTTTCAAACATGAACAGTGAACGCTGACAACCGGTCTGATCCTGCATTCATCTTGACCTGCGGTGGACACCAGAAGCCTCTTCCAGATCCTGGTTGACTGGAACACCCCGTCATGCCTCTGATTGTGTTTCCCACGTCCCAGCTGCTATGGGTGCGTGTAGCTGCCCTGTTGTTTACCTGCGTAGCGTTCAGTGTCGCAGCACACGGAGCCTCGCTGCCCAGCGGAGGCATGGCTGACTGGTGTATCTTCTGCTGGGCGTTCAGCTTCGCGTGCACCCTGCTGGTCCTGCTGGTGGAGCAGTGTGGCCTTCAGGCGCGAATCCCAGTCTCCTGGTCCAACTTCCCCATCACTGTAGCCTGCTACGCCGCCCTCCTTTGCCTCTCGGCCTCCGTCATCTTCCCACTCTTCTTCCTCAGGGATCAGCACTTGTACAGTGAGGTTCGTGACCATCGCATCGCCTCCACCGTCTTCTCCTGCCTGGCCACGGTGGCCTACATGGGGGAGGTGAGCCTGACTAAAGCGAGGCCGGGAGAGGTGGCGGGCTACATGGCCACAGCGCCCGGGTTATTAAAGGTGTGCCAGACCTTTGTGGCCTGTGTTATCTTCATTCTGGTCAGCAACCCCGTGTCGTACGACCGGCACGCCGCGCTCAAGTGGTGCATGGCCGTGTACTGCATCTGCTTCATCCTCTCCATGGTTGTGGTGGTGCTGTGTGTGGGAGAGTGCACCAGCTGGCTTCCCATCCCGTTCTCCAAGTTCCTGTCAGCGTACGGCCTCCTGGCAGTCATCATGTACCTGACCGCCACCATCATCTGGCCTGTTTTCCAGTTTGACAAACAGTACCAGGGCAGAAGCAGCGCGTCGTCAAACCTGATCACTGTGGCTGTGCTCACTGCTCTCAACTTCCTGCTTTACCTGGCTGACCTGGCCTACACTGCCAGACTGGTGTTTGTTAGTGCTTGAAAAGCAATGATGGAGACACACACACACACACACACACACACACACACACACACACACAGTGTGTGAAGAGGTTTCTTTTGCTGCCTTATTGTAAAACGCTGTAGTTAAATACCCTGTTGATGCAAAGAAATCCCAGTAAATCAAAAGGTCACTCACAGTCTGTTTGTTATTTATCATATGCAGAGAGAACACGTGTTCAAACACATGGATGTTTCCATATTGTTATGTTATTCCAGGTTCATGTTTTCAGTTTTCATGGAAATTGTTCGGTTTCACTGAAAATGAAAGTGAAAATCTTTTTGTTTACTGCTGCTCCTGGCAAGATGGAAAAAAAGATAAATGTGAAAAGACACACACTGGTATTCGTGGTTTCTGAGGGGAGGGGTTACTGGGTGTGACACACTACTGAGAGTGGTATCTTTTTTCAACATCCGCCTTTTCATATTTGCTTAGATTTGGGGGAAAATATAGAAAAACATCAGTATTAAATTGTTTGTTAGACAAAAAAATTTTTTTATGGTTAAAAGTTTTTTTATGGTTGTGCAAATCACAGTATGACAAATACACAAGTTTTCTCCCAAGTGCTGTGTATTATCTTCCATGAAGCAGTTAATGTTGTTTCCATGGTCTATGGTCAAAGCTCCTCCTCTCCATTCCTGCCAAAAGGCGCACAACGCCCGAGCAGCTGAGTCAGACCTCTGTGAACTCTGCACAGTGAACTTTGTGAAGAATGGCTGATGATTACCAGTATGAAGTTTTCTTTGAGTGTCCCGATCTGCAGAAGAAGAAGAAGGAGGTCTTGGAGAGGTATTTCTCTTTGCGCCGCCGATCAGGCGGGGGCGACTGTGGCAAACTGACCAGAGTGCAGCGCCATGTTTACTGCATATCCTTCGCACATCAAACAGGTGGGTCCCACAGCACGACATGAAATAACACGAGGACACGTGTTCAAACATGCAGATGTTTCCATACTGTTGTGTTAGTCCAGGTTCATGTTGTCAGTTTTCATGGAAAATGTTCGGTTTCACAGGAAATGAAAGTGAAAGTGTTTTGTTACCTGGCACTCATGGACACAGGGGGCGGTGTCTTCATTCCTGAAGTGTGTGTGTGTGTGTGTGTGTGTGGGGGGGGGGGAACAGGGGCAAGTGGAAGCAACATTAGAATACACTCAGTTTTATTCTCTGCCTTTACTCATTTTCTCCTGAGATAAAAATATGATTAATGTTGGTTTTCACTTCTTAGATCAGCAAAGGGTGCTGCAGAGGTGTAAACATGTTGTGGACTTTCCTGATGGTCCTCTGGACTTCACTGTCCGAGACAGCCTCGAACCTCACTCCACTACCATCACCGCCTCCAACTCGAACCAGGAGCCCGGAAAGGTCAGCGTAAACAAACACTGTCAATCACTAAAGGTGGTGCGTTCGAGGACAATAACTCCATTTACAGTTTCTCATTTCATGTTTTATGAACCCAGTCATTCTGGATAATATGACATGTTCATATGACTTAAACGTGTCTTTCTTTTTTTTTAACACAGCTCCAATACTTTAGTCCTGCCTCAGTCCCTCCACCAAGTGGCGAAGAGTATGAACTGCGTCCTGACTCTTACCTCCTCCATTACCTAACTGAATGTCAGGGGGCTTGGGGAGAGCTGCAGACAGAACTGGCCTCTGTGGCCTGCTCTGCTCAGCTGTACCCAGAGGAGGGGAGGGTTTCAGTCAGGAGATTAGCTCGACCTCAGTCTGACGTTTCAGGTAGAAACTGGAAAGCTGAGGTCGACAAACTGTTTGACGACTACCTGTGCCACTTTGAGGTGAACCCTCACAAAGTGAAGGCCTTGCTTCGGTCCTGCGGCTCTGGCCAGACCTCAGATGAGGTGAAGGTGTATGATGAAATTGGTTTGGCTGTTGTGGTTGGGAAACGTTCTCTGGTTAACGCCAGGTTGAGGGATGTGGAGGACTCGGCTCTTGTATCTTGTGGGTCCCTTTTGAGAAAGCGTCAAACCAGCATTCATCGACTGGGTGAGGCTAAACTGCGCCTCCTCTGGAGAGATATTGAGAATGGGTTGGGGAAAAGAATTCCAGGAGTCAAGGTCACAAAGGGAGATACAGGTCAGGTAGTTTTGGAAGGTTGTGCGAAGGATATTCTTGATGCTAGAGACTGGATCTCTGGTAAAGAGGATCTGGTGATAGAAAGGACAGTTTCTCTAATCAGCCCACATCTTTTGTCTTTCCTACAGAAGACTTATGGAGGTCCAGGTGTACTAGGGGACTTGTTGGGGGTTGGTAATGAGGTGGAAATCGAGTTTAAAGACACAGAGCTTCGGCTCTTCTCCCTGTCTGCTCCTAAACTACATTGTGCAGGAAATGCATTGCAGGACGAGTTCAAGGAAATTAAGATCGAGGTTCCGAACTGCTCCGCGTTTTTATCTGAGCTTCAGAAAAAGCTCAAGTCCATGACAGATGAGATGAACCAAAGGCATTGTAGGGCTCAGGTCCTTTTTGGCTCAAGCAACACTGTGTGCTTATTGGGTCACAGCAACGAGGTAGAAGACCTCAGTCAAACTGTCGGGTTCTTTATTTTGGATAGAGCAGTCCAGGTTCCTTTCCCAGAGCTAGTCCAAGATTTACCCGTCATTCTGCAGCAGAGTGATTTGGACTTTTCTGATGTTACCTTCCATCCTGTCACATTTTTCTCTGTGCCCATGGTGGTGTTGGAAGGTCCACCCAGCAAAGTGGCAGAAGTCAGAACCAGGCTTGGTTCACTGTTTCAGGACACAGTCGCCACTGACCCGCTGGAACTGAGCCAGGCAAATACGGTAGCTGCCAACTACAGCTTTTGTGATGGGCTCCAGGTGTTGGTGTGTCACGGTGACATCACCAAACAGAAAGCTGATGCCCTGGTTAATGCCGCCAATGAAGATCTGGATCACTGTGGAGGTGTTGCTGCTGCACTGAGTAAAGCAGGTGGTCCTGAAATACAGAGGGACAGTAATGATATCGTAAAACAGAATGGGAAGATTCCTACAGGGGAAGTGGTCATGACCACGGGGGGGAAGTTACAGTGCAAGAAACTGCTGCATGCTGTTGGACCTGTTGCAGGAAAAGTAGGTGGCAGAGAAAAGTTCCTGCTGGAAAAAACTGTTCAGTCAGCGCTGAATCTGGCAGAAAGGAAGAAGTTTAAATCTATTGCCATGCCCTGTATCAGCTCAGGCACGTTTGGCGTCACGGTCACTGAGTGCTCTGAGGCTATAGTTACTGCTGTGAAGGAGTTTGGTAGTCAGGGAGGGCGAAGTCTGAGGAGAATCATCCTGGTTGACAACAGACCAGAAGTAGTGAGGGCCATTCAGGGTGCATGTGACCGGCTTCTCCAGGGGATGAGTGCGACAAACAGTGTATCTAGAGACCTGGATTTCCAGACAGATGTTGCCATCCAACACACAGAAGGAGGGGCCAGTGCTGGAGCTTCTGAAGGTGGTGTTGTTGTCACATGTGTTCAGGGAACCATTGAAACCCAGCAGGTGAGAAACTTTAAAAAAAACTTTTTTTTAAAAAATACATTGTAAATATAGAGATAAATTAATTAAATTACATAAACCACCCTGAAAAGGAGAAGTGGTAGAAAATGGAAATTACATAAACCAATTAGAACATCTAGCGTCAGTACCCACTATATCTTCCGTGCTTCTTTTAGCTGGATGCCCTGGTATCTCCAATGGCTGGACACAATCCACTTTCTAGCCGCGTTGGAAACTCTTTGTATGAAATTGTCGGAACACATTTGATTATAAGGTTCAGAGAGGAAGCGGGACACGAAACAATGGCCGGTGATGCAGTTCTGGTGGAGGGCTTCACAAGACTCTCGTCTAATGCAGTGTTCTTCCTCAACCTGCTTCCCTGGGATGGTGATAAAGATGGAACTGCAGTCCAGGTAAAACTGTGGACTGTTTTTCATTTGTGTGGTCTCCTCCTCAAATTTCCGTCATTGATCCTTTAAATCCGAAATTTAAAAAAAATGGTAAGTCGAGGGCTAGACTGATAATAATTAGATATTATCATGTGGGCCAAAGATAATTCATTCAAGGGCCGGATGTGGCCCGCGGACCGTGAGTTCGACACATGTGCTTTAAATTCATTCTTATCATTTGCAGGTCTTGAGACTGGGCATCAACAACATCCTAACTTCCTGTGACGAGAGAGGGTTTGAATCTGTTGCTTTTCCTGTTCTTGGAGCAGGGACCATCTTACGTTTTCCTAAAAGTGTGGTGGCCGGAGTTTTACAGGAGGAAATAAATGCATTTAAACAGAGCAGAAGGAGCAGAAGGGCCTTCCTGGTCCAAATCGTCATCCATCCCAGTGACACAGAGGCTCCTGAGGTCAGTCTGTTTTAAAAGCACCCGTCACTAAACAAAAATAATTTCCTTTTGGTGTCAGATAGGTATAACTGGAATTGATATTAAAATATAAAGCTCCTTGTCTCTGCAGATGTTCAAAGAATTCCTCAGTGATGTTCAACCAAAGGACCAAGGTGGGTATAGAACGTTACAGTAACGACTTATTGGTCTTACAGCATCTTGCATTAGTGACAGAGAACAATGCAGAGGATAAAGGTTTGTAAGTGCGTTTGTTATATCTCATACCTTTATTGCTAGATTTGTTGTAAAAAAAGGACATTTTAATCATAATTGCGTTTATTTTCCAGACATGAGTACACCCATGTTGGCATTTAGGGGTCATTCTCCTCCCGTGTCAGATCCAAAGATGATTGTCATGCTGGGAAAAACTGGGGCTGGGAAAAGCACCTTAGGTTGCAGTATATTTGGGGAAGAAGTGTTCATCCCCAGCCATGGCTTTGTCTCTGGACAATCGAAATGCCAAGCAGAAACAAGATCCGTCAACGGAAGAAGCATCACGTTGATTGACACTCCTGGTTTGTTTGCTACAAACACGTCTCAGGAGGACAATAAATTGGAGATCTTAAGGTCTATCACAGAGTGCGCTCCTGGGCCCCATGCTTTTCTCTTCGTCCTGAAAGTGACCAGATTCACTGAGGAGGAGCAGGCCGTCATCACTAACATCCAAAAGTGCTTCTCTGAAGAGGCTTTGAAGTATGCTGTCGTTGTTATCACTCATGGTGACCTGCTCCCCAAAGGCTCTAACATTCAGGAATTGGTTGGCCAATGTGAGGGTCTGAGCAATTTGGTGCAAAAGTGCGGTGGGCGCTGCCACCTCTTTGATAATAAACACTGGATGAGCAGCCAGGTCCAGGTTGAAGAACTGTTAAACACAATAGACAAGATGGTGATGGAAAATAATGGAGGCTACTACACCAACGAGATGCTGCAAACCGTCCAAGATGCAGTGAGGATAGAGGAAGAATGCATAAGGGAGTCCTCAGGAAACATGTCACAGGTAGCGATCACAAGGCAGGCTAAATTCAATGTGTCAAACCGGCTTTTCATCCAGCTGGCAGGAATTGGTACCGGAGCAATAATAGGTGCGTTTTTCGGCTTTGCGATGACGGTCGGATTCAACATCATGGGTATAAGAACTATATTGAAATTAGCAAAAAATTCAAAACAGGAATCATCGAAACCGAAAGATGGTGGAACAGTAGCACTGAAAGATGGTGGAACAGTAGCACTGAAAGATGGTGGAACAGTAGCTCTGAAAGTTGCAGGAGGATTAAGTATAGGAACAAAATCATACTTAGCTGGTGCAGCCGTGGGGGCAGTAGCCGGAGGTTGTATTGGATATGATGCCGCCAAGGATGCAAAAACACCATGGGAGGCAGCTGAGGGGGCAGCTAGTGCTGTCTTTGAGAAAGGACAGGAATGCTTTGTCAAAACCATGGGAATTGCAGGGCAGTTAAGTAAATTAGCTGATTAAATAGACGAAATAGAAAATAGAAACACAATATTACTCTCTTTTTTTTGGAACAGTTATGCTAAACTTACTTATTCTGACAACTTGACAAATAGTCAGCGTGGCCAACTGGCAATTGTTGTCAGCCACTCTCCTTTGTTTTATCATGAAGACATAAAAACTCCCCAGGATTGCCCCCTGGTGGCTGAGTATGAGTATGGGTGATAAACACTGCCTCCACCACATTAGCACGTGGATCAGTAAAATTCAACTGAAACTGAAGTATAACTGAGTTATGATTGGTTGAGCCGGTTGGGTCCTGATGCTCCACACTGACATAGTGCTTTGTAAAGTGGGAGGAAGTGGAGATGCATCATTTATCTTCATGGACACTTTGTCTACAAATAGAATCAAACGGCACGAGTCTCTGAAAATGGTGGTGGGAGATGTTTTCTAATGCTTTCTTTTGTAAATTGACAATAAAAATATGAAATTAGCTCTGTGATGTACATGCTACAAACTTTAAGATGACTTTTTTTTTTCACGACTTGTTGCATTACGTGCTGGTGCAGAGGGTTATCATCCTTCATCTTTTCATCTCTTGCTTGCAGACAAGATGGAGGGTATTGTGCGTTCAACTTTCCGTGCCATAATATCTGTCTCTGAAATGCAAACTGCCACTTTGTGTGTAATCTGCAATGGAGACAAAGGACATGTCTGTCCGCCTGTATTCATATGTGCAATAAAGAAACTACACTTGTCGTCTGTTTTTGCAGTTGTTGATGTGCTCTGTTGATAACTGTCTTCACCATATATAGAAAACTTTGTGCGATATGTTTTGTTGAACGACAAAACCGCAAGAGTTTATTTAGGATGTCCACATATCTGTATAGTTCTGCATATCACCTACCAGCTGGTGTGAACACACTGTGGCTGTTAGTCCAACCCACAGTGTGCTCTGTTTGTGTGGCTTCATCTTCTGAGCTTGAATAAAAGTTAAGAAGAGACGTCTGAGTCCGGTTCAAGAACTGACCCCCTGTTCCGTCAACGCACAGCTGGAGGTCCTCGCTCACAGTGCGGCGATGCTGACACAGGGCCAGGCCAGGTAGTCACGACACACCTTCACACAGCAATGCATGTTGCAGCAGGCATGACAAATCGATGGAGAGACACACACAGAGAGAGAGAGAGAGAGAGAGCACATGAGTGGGTGGAAAAGGTTGTAGGCAGAATAGTAAAGAGAGGAGGAAGAAAGTGCGTTCAGGCGTCTTCTGTAGCTTTGTGTGTCGTCTTCATTTGGACTTGATGCTTTGGTGAGTGTATCTCATTCATTGGTTTCTGTGTGTAACAACATTGTGGTTACAGCTGCAGCACATCACTGTCACCAGTCACTGCTGTGCTGCTCCTGCTGAACGACAAACCAGGAGGTCCTGAGACACAATGTCGTATTGTGATGTTGTTTAAATGTGCGTTTAAATAACCCAATTAGTGTTATTATTATTATTATTATTTATTATGTATGGGCTCTATAATGTATGGTGTTTGGTGTTTGAAGGCAAAACAGGAGTGTTGTGGAAGCCTGTGTGTGTGTGAGTCATACAAAGGTACACACAAAACACACCTAATGTGAATGAGTCAGGTTGCGCAATGTGGTCGCCTGTGTGTGAGTTTGAGAGAATTGTGTTTCTTCATTTTATACTGAGACGGAACAGAAACGTAAAAGAGTCAGAGCGGCGCTGACATCAGCAGAGCGGTTATAGCTGGTGTGGTATCTGGGACGCGCAGTACGCCTCGATACCACAGTCAGTGTATTCAATTTGTATTATAATTGTGCGTCACTAGTGCCACAAGAAACAAAGGCGGGGAACATGAGCATATGTGATAAGAACTTATTTAGCATATTCAGCAGTTTGTGTGTGTGTGTGTGTGTGTGTGTGTGTGTGTGTGTGTGTATACAGTATATATATATAGGCTCACCTGTCTCTTATACACATCTCCACTAAAGCTAATCGCACAATCACACACAATGACCTAGCCTTTAATAATGTGTAATTACAGCACACCATGCTAACAGATATCAAACAGGTTTGCGTAGCTGATGTGGGTGTGAAGTGAAGCAGCTGAAGGGCGTGCTCCTTGTACAACAGTCAAGATATGTTGAACAAGTGACGACATGTCAGTGTTTATAACACTGTCCCACTCACATGAAGTTGCACTGACACACATGACCTGGTACGCATGTTACCTTTGAACTGTATAGCGTATCGTCGGTGTGCGACTGATGATCACATGATCCTGCGAAACGCAAACACTGGTTATTATTAACACTGTATGGTTGTATCTTATTAGCTTCACAGGTAATACAATAATCTTTTAGACGATCATACAGGAAACTCACCGGACACAGAGCTCTACTCCGACTGCACTGTGCAACACAGTTAACACAATTTATACACACACACACCAAAACATGATGTGGTGGTTGAACGGGAGTTTTATTGCGCTATAACAATAGTTGTCATTCATCGACGGGACCACACCAACAAGACTAAATGGTTCCTATGTTATTTATAATGTCTGTTAATATAGAATATATTCATACTGTAGTCAGGCCATGTAACACTGATATTAACAACTGACCTCAACAGTGACTGGTGTTTTTATATAGAGGTTGTGTTTTGTATGTAGAGTTAAATATAGGTGGATGTATTTGTGTTATTGCTTGAATGCTACATTTCTCAAATTGCTTTATGGTTCGGGTTATAAATAACTTTCATGTAAAGTTTGACCCATGAGAGAGAGAGAGAGAGAGAGAGAGAGAGAGAGAGAGAGAGAGAGAATAACCGCTCCATTACTGACGCTCGTGCCCGGTCTCGTTGTTCAGGAATTAACAACCCCGGGTTAAAACCTGTTCGACTTGCAACACACTCGCACACTGGCATGCTGGAACTGTCAAACCTGAGGCCGTGTCTGTCTCATGTCGATTGTGAGAATCTCACAGAACATTTTCCCTTTTGTTTCATATGTCCCACAGACGTTAGGAATAACACCCTGACTGATGTTTTCTTTCGGACAGGTAACAAACATGGCCCACCGGAACATCTTACAGTCGCTGAACACCACCGCTCCCAACGACAACATCCTGGCTAACAAGGTCACCACCACTATGGGCGCCCTCATCCTCAGCCTCGTCTTTCTCGTGGGCTTCCCCGGAAACGTCTTCGTCATCTGGAGCATCGTGGCACGTGCTCGGAAACAGTCCATCACCACGCTCCTCATCCTCAACCTAGCTATTGCTGACGGCTCTCTGATGGCCCTCACGCCGTTCTTCATCGTCTACCTGAGTATGAAGAAGTGGGTATTTAAGGCAGTAATGTGCAAGATCCTCTTCTACCTGTGTCTGGCCAACATGTACGCCTCCATTTACCTCATCATGCTGATGAGCCTCTTCAGGCTGGTGGCGGTACTGCGGCCGCAGCGGATCGGGGCCATCACGGGCAGGAGGACTGTACGCCGGGTCCTGGCCGTGCTGTGGGCCCTGGTGATTGTGGCCTCTGTACCTGCAATTATCTTCAGAGACACGAAGCAAAAGGGTGAATCCATCGTGTGCGACTCGTTCCATGAAAAAGCCCAACACGTGAGTCGTGGTGTGAGTGTGTGTGTGTGTGTGTGTGTGTGTGTGTGTGTGTGTGTGTGTGTGTGTGTGTGCTGGTTGCTTTTGTCATGTCTCCATGTGTTCATGTGGTGACTTCTGAGTTTGAGTCACCAGCGCCACCTCTTGCGTCCGTCAGTTGGATTCGTGTGGAGCTCCCTGACCTCCCTCTCTCCTCATCTTCTCCCTCATCTTCACAGACGGTCATACAGTACACGCTGGAGCTGGCGCTGGGCTGTTTTATTCCCTATAGCGTCATCATAGTCAGCTACATCTGCATCCTACGTCGGATCAGACGCACAAAGTTCCGCCGGCGAATCCGCAGTGAGAAGCTCATCCTGGCCATCGTGTTGACCTTCTGCATCCTCTGGTTGCCCTACCACATTATCAACATCATACAGGTCAGTCATCCACTATACAGGGGGTCCTCGTGTTACGACGGTTGTGAGATTCGACGTTTTCGTGGTTACGACACATCTCCCGTGAACTTCCTTGTTTCGGCTTAAGCGGTTTGCCCCGTAAATACGTACAGACTTCGCAGGGGAACTAGTTGCTGAGCGCTCTCTCTGTCTCTCAGCGCGCCTGCCAGCTCTCCAGCACCTCCACAGCACAGCTAGGCTACTCTGCCTTGTGTTTACTTATGTGAC
>JAFBJQ010000652.1:282065-303272 GCA_016785345.1 Trinectes maculatus
CCCTGCCTTGTGTTTACTTGTGTGAAATGGACGGCGGGGGGGGGGGGGGGTGCAGCAGCAGCCGGTAAGGAGATGCACACGGACACAGATGGGTTCAGGATCGTGGCGATACCGTAGGTTTATTCACAACACAGGGTCTACACGGTTAATATCAGAAATCTAAAGGAAATGCTCATCACACTCGCGATATCAACCCCTACGGTGTGTCAAGAGGGACAAAAGGCAATTTACCATAATAAACTCTTATTTTAGCGTGGTATTATAGCGACACAACTTATTATCTACATACGATTACATACATATGAATGTTTGTTCCGACTGACGTTGAAATTCGGTTACGACACATTCTCAGGAACGGATCTCCGTCATAACACGAGGACCCCCTGTATATGATTTTTTTTTACATATAACACACTTCTCTAAGCAACAGGGATATTGTGTATAAATAGTCTTTACATAACATTTACCATTGTTAATCAAGCAATTTTGTGTTGCCCCAAGGTTACATGGGCTTTGTCTCCCGATGGTCCAGTGAAAGAAAAGTGAGTGAAAATACAACAATTTTATCTATCTATCTATCTATCTATCTATCTATCTATCTATCTATCTATCTATCTATCTATCTATCTATCTATCTATCTATCTATCTATCTATCTATCTATCTATCTATCTATCTATCCATCCATCCATCCATCCATCCATCCATCCATCCATTGTTAAAAATAAATAAAAGTTAATAAAATGTTTGCCAGCATTTCCCAAAATAGTAAAATATTCCTTAAAATTAATTGTAATCGACAAAGTAAGTCATTTTTCCAGAAACGAGTGTTTGTGAAGAACTGGCAGTCATTCTTTACGTTTTGCTCTCGTCTCCATCCTCCAGGCTGACTAAAATCTGGAGCAGCAGTCGGGCTGTCACCTCGTCCATAGCCTTCATCAGCAGCTCTGTCAATCCCGTGCTCTACTTCTTCGCAGGGAAGTCTTACATTCGGCGGGAAGGGCTGGCGTTCATGGCCCGCTTGTTTGAGGGCACGGGGCTGGACTCGGGCACCAGGAAGTACCGACAGAACAGCCAGAACAGCCGCGACAGCCGCGACAAGGACAAACAAGCGGACGCCGTTGCCCTGAAGGACAAAGACCCAGACTCTGTCACCAACTCCAGTTCCAATGTCAAACCGCTGAAGAACGGCAAGTAGAGGTCACGGGAGGCCGTGGCCTTTATCTCTCTCCTCCGTCCAGCCACACGTAAACAAACATTATGGGCCCATCACGAACAGCTGATTCCCGCCAGTCCAAAACAAACGGAAGAAGATTCTGCTGCTGCATATTGTGACTCCAGCTTCCAGGCTCTGGAGGGAATGTGACTTGGCAGACGGCACCGGGAACAGCTCGCTGCCCCAGGCATCCCAGAGTCACACAGTTGTGTTTGAGTTGTTGCTTGAACCGCACAACGTGCACGCATAATCTGATACGAGCCTCGCACTGCTTGTAACTATTACATAACAGGAAGCACTGGATGTTTCATCACCAACACTGTTGGTGATGAACTGTTGGTTTTATATGAAACTTTTGATTGTGATTGTTCTGACTGTTGCTTTTATATATATATATATATATATATATATATATATATATATATATATATATATATATATATAGAGGGGGTGGGGTGTGGGCTGCAATGAAAAAAAGAGTGAACACTTTAAAGGGGTCTGAATACTTCCCATACCCACTGTATACATATATAGTGTATATATATGTACATAAAAAATAAAAATACCCGACTAAAGCAAAAAATTGAAACGGACTGAAACAGAGAATGCTGTCATACCTCAGGGTTGTGGTCTTTGTATATATTTGCTGCTACGTTGGAGCTGCTCCACGTTGTTTACCTTTGGCCTTGTACTGCTGCCAAGCACAAAGTTCACCTGGCCACTGAAAACTGCGATTTTATTGTTACTGTTGGGAGAATACAGTCACTTTAAAAAAAAAAAGAACCAAAAAAAAAAAAAAAGAATGGAAAGAAAATCGTGTGTATTTAAGCAACTGGGTACAACCTGTCCCTGGTATGAGGAAAGAGGAATATGTTGTAAATGTGCCAGAATGTCTGGTGCAAGAGAGCAGACACTGTACATGATCCAGCTGTGAAGGTCGTGTATCAACAAGACGTTGGCGCATTTACGGGAATAATCACCACCCCCACCCCCCACCCCTCTTCATCACCCTTCATGTTCCTTCTTGAAAACGCTGCGGTCAGTTTCATATTTTATGTGCTGCGTTAACCCTGTGTCACTGTCGTGTTGTCGTGTGTAAGAGGCCGCGTGGCGGCGTCACCAACAGTCAGCTCATGTTGCCATCCTGTGCTCAACGGGTTTCCCCTCACATGACTCCTCTTGCCCAACACATCGACATGTTTTCATGCTTTTCTCCACCAGACTCCGGGAAAGGCAGCAAAAATAGATGGACACTGGAGTGGAGTGGATTTACTGTGCTGGATTTGGAAAATAGGTTGACAATTAAAGGTCAGTTTGTAATTTTGTATTTTTTTTTTAAATATATAATTCAGCTTTTGAACATATTCTTAAATGAAAACGTTGATTTTTTTTTAGCACTTTTGTCACACATGTAGGAGAGCGGGACTAATAAATACAAGTTGTGTCATTAAAAAAAAATTTAATGATTTTAATTCAGCTCATTGACATTTCGCATGTTTGAGAGTCATTTTATTTTGAAAGTTTTTTGTACACAATACAAAATTAAAGGTTTTAATTTGAGTTTTTTAAAAACTTTATTACTGATCCTTTGTTTTTTGTGCTTTTTGCTTGTTATACACAACAAAACTAGGAACATGCAGGATAATCGTCAGTTTTATTTAACACATCACAAAATCATTCATTCATTCATAAAATAACATTTTCCATTCGTCTGTCGTCTGAGACACGTGATCGATGCAGTCGTACGGAGAGGCAGGCCGTGACCTTTGACGCCCCCAAAAATGAGCTGATCGGAAAATTTAAAAAAAAAAGAAAAGAAAAAAAAAGAAAAAAGGTCTTCTTGTGAAACATCTGTCCGCATTGAGACACAGTCACATTTCACAAACCTTAATTCAACATATCCTGTTTCCTGCCACTTGGTCTTTTGACAGGCTGAGTCAATTTCAGTTGCCGAAGCCAAAGTCAGCGTCGCCGGACTTATTACTGATGGCGTCCAACATCACCACCGCCGCCACCGCCACCTCCAAGCAGCCCCCCTCTGTCTCGGCCCAGATCGGGATCGCCATCCTGACGCTGGCCTTCGTGCTGGGTTTCCCCGGGAACCTGTTTGTGGTGTGGTCTGTCTTCTGCCGGGTGAAGAAGCGCTCGGTGACCTGTTTGCTGGTGCTGAACCTGGCGCTGGCCGACGCCTTCGTGCTCCTCAGCGCCCCTTTGTTCCTGCGGTTCCTGGCCGCAGGCGTTTGGGAGTTTGGCTCGGCGGCGTGCAAGCTGGTGCATTACCTGTGCAACGTCAACATGTACGTGTCGATTTACCTCATCTGCCTGATGAGCATGGACCGCTGGCTGGCTGTCACCAGGCCTTTTCTGTCCCAGAGGATGAGGACCAAGCGCTCCCTGCTGGCTCTCCTGCTGGGCGTGTGGGTCATGGCCTTCATCCTGGCACTGCCGATGCCTTTTTACCGCAGGTGAAACTCAAACTCCCTAAATGATCAACCTGAAAATCTCTCATCTGTGCAGCAGTGGTTTCATTGTGATTTATTTATCTGCTGTGCTTTGACAGTAACGTGAAGAAGATGGGACCAAACAACATCACTTTGAGCTATTGCATACCGTACCACTGGCATAGCCTGGGTCACCAGGTCTTCCAGTACCTGTTTGAGACCATCATGGGATGCCTGGTGCCGTTCTTCCTCATCAACACCTGCTACGCCTCCGTCATCTGCCGCCTGCAAAGTGCTATGTTCCACCGCAGGGGACAAGGCAGCCGCCTCATCCTGATGATCATCTGCGCCTTTGCCATATTCTGGCTGCCCTATCAAATCGTCAACATCATCGAGGTGATTTCACTGACCTTTCTCTTATGGGTAAATACACAGGTTATCCTGCAATTGTTCCGTGAGCATCACCAGGTAACCAAAGAATTGACATTTTAGATTTGACCAAAAAAAAAAAAGGATATTGAAGTATACGTGTAGTTTTTCATGCTATTTTGAGATTAAGAAAAAAAACGTAGTCATGTGGTAATGAAAAAAATTAAAAAATATTTTAAAAATGTATTTTTATGTGAGCTACTGCATATTAAATCTAACATAATTTAAAAGTTTATTTTTAAAATTTGGTTTCTTATATATATATATATATATAAAAAAAAACAACGACGAGGTAATAAGGTGCAGATCAGTGTTGAACCAGCCTCAGTCTCGTCAACCTTTGACCTCTCTGTCGCTCAGGTCATCGGCCTGTTGCAGGGCAGCGAACCCGTGAGGCAGGCCGCTAAGAGGGCCCGTCCCAACGTCACCGCCTTCGCCTACTTCAGCAGCGCCGTCAATCCCATCCTCTACGTGTTCGCCGGCAGCTCCAACATCCGGCAGGCCGGCCTCAGCTTCATGGGCCGACTGTTCGAAGCCACCAACTCCGAGAGCAGGAGCACGTCGACGTTCAGCCGCAGCGGCCGCAGCACCAGTCGGGACGAGAGCGCCGGCCTGCGCTCGCTGTCGCTCAAACCGGGGAGTCTCTTCAAGAGCAAGAAGAAGGAGGAGAGGAGCAGCAGCGAGGGGGGCAACGTGGCGGAGCCTCTTGCCAGTGTCCAGCAGCTGGACTAAAGCTTCAGCCGCCTTCTTTGGACTTTGTCATGTTAATTGAATTTGCGTGGATTTGGTCTTTTGGAGCGTCTACGTCAATAAGGTTTTCATCACGGTGCGTTTGACTCACCGTGAGGCGGAATCTGAATCCAACGAGGAAACAAAGGACTTACTGAAATATGATCATTTGTTTTTTTTTTTACCGTCGTTTTATTTTTATACGCCTGGAAAATAATGTCTGGCTTTGTATGCGTTACAGTACATTGCAAGCACTGGATTTGAAATGCAAAAACGGAATGAATAAGTAATAAAGATTTTTTACTGACGTGTGAAAACATTTCCTGTTCTGTTCACCGTTCACTGTCAACTTCCTGTCCTTTTTTTTCTCATCTCTCATGTTTTCTTTATTGTACAGGAGAAACAGGATGGTGCGAGATACTGGAACACATGAGAAAAATAATCGTTTCCTTCCTGCCCTGGTTAAATGTACTGTATGTAACATGTGTGTTTTCAACATGTGGTATTATCTATATGTGACTCTGCAGTCAGAAAAGAGCCATTTGAGAAATGGGACTGTTGTGGTTCGCGTGACCTCGTTTGGCTTCAGTATGGTTGGAAGTGGTTGGGGCGCTGTGGAGTCGGATGAAAAACATTGATTTTATTGGGGTTTCACGCAAAAGTCTTTTGATTTGGTTTGACGCCGGTCGCTGCGTTAACATTTCGACATTTTAATCGGAATCGTTTGTTTTTCCCCGCCAAGAAACGAGCTGCTATTTGTTCTGTCAACGCAGCGTGAGACCATTTTTCACAGACAGTGAAAAACAGGTCCATTTAAGGAGACGCAGTGTGAACGCGCCCTCCAGGCCCCTGACGTGTATTTTTTTTGTAAACACCTACATTATGACCCATCAACAGTGTCAACATAAAGGGCGCGTTCAGGTTCGCAGCAGGTTACAGGAATGTTAGTCACTGTTTAGCAATGATGGAAGAGTGTAAAAAATGAATACATATTTTAATTTTGTGTGTTCCAGAAAAGAAACTTTCAACATTTTTAGATGTGAGAATTTTTTATTTATTTATTTTTTTAAGCTATAGGTGGCGTTAACATGTGCATCTCTATGAAGGCCTTTTGCCCCGAGGAAATGTTGGAGAATTCAGAGTCGTGTTTTCGGCTCTGGTGCCTGCTGCAAACCACCCTCTCCTTCCTCTGTTTACTCCAAACGCTGCCACACTGTCAAAGCACCACACTGTGTGTGTCGTGTGACTGGAGTTATTTTAGCAACAAACAAAATAGTCCTAAAGAGTCTTACAACCTCAAATTCCTTGTGTGTGTGCATGTGTGTGTGTGTGTGTGTTGCGTGACTGGAGTTATTTTAGCAACAAACAAAATAGTCCTAGAGAGTCTTACAATCTCAAATTCATTGTGTGTGTGCATGTGTGTGTGTGTGTGTGTGTGTGTTGTGAAGGGGTGGGCAGAAGGGGAGTGAGGGGGGGGGCTCATGAATATAAAGGGTCTTAGTGTGAAAATCAGCTGGAGCAGGAAACACTTGTGTGAGTGAGTGCTTGACCCTTACACTGACATTTAGGTTTTTGTTCCAACTGGTTTTAATTAATTATATATATATTTATATATTTTTAAAATTGGTTTGAGTAAAACATCGAAGTGCTACACTGACTGGAAACATCGTATTATTATTATTATTATTATTGTTGCTGTGAAGGTTTATGTTGTTGATGGTATAAAACTGGAATGGGACAGTTCACATCCAGGCGGGACAGGCTGGGCCCCAGCGGTCGCCCTCGTGTTCGTTTCTCATTTAATGAGGAAGCACCATCAGATCACTTTGATGGCAGCAGGCGACGGGACAGTGGCTTCCCAATTGTTCCCACCATTTCTGGTTTGGACATGGAATCAAGGTTTGTGTTTTGAAATGTTCTTTAATACTGTGTAATTGGGGTCTGTTGGTAATTTTTTAAAAATGATTTTAATCACACATACAACAAGGTTAAACGTCAAGGTTAAAATAGTTATCTATGTCGATATTTCAAGATCATTTTTGCACAATTTTTTTAATACGATACCAGATTTTACGTGGTCAGAAACTAGTGGTCAGTAAAGGAACTGCACTTACAATTGCAATACAATCTATCACATTCGAATAGTGAGTCAGAGCGTCGGGGCTCGATGGCGGAACTGAGGAGATCCTCCATCTACAGCACCTTAGACCTGGTGCCACAGCTGGACTATTATGCCAGCACACTGCCACATGGACAACGAAGGAGCCGACCTTCTCTGGAGGTTCTCCGCAACGCATTTGATGTACGTTTTTAACCTCTGTGACTGAGATCTCACAGGAACTTGCATTTCATATTGACTAATAAACCTCTATATGGTATCAACAACAGCAACCGTACTTTTTTTGTCTTGTAAAAATATTTTCTTTCCAACGTTTCTCGCTTTGTTTAAAGTTCTCACAGGAAGTGGAGGCAGGAAAAGCAAATACCACCAGCGCTCCACCACCTGACAGCGGACGTGCAGAATCACGGGGCCCACAGCAGAAGGCTCCTGTGAGGTTTGGCTGGGTGACTGGAGTCATGGTGAGTGTGCGCACACACACACACACACACAGTGCAGAAGGTGTTGCGCGTCACTTATTTTAGCCACTTTAACGCCTCGTTCATGCAACTCTCAGTTTCGTTGCATGCTGAACATGTGGGGAGTCGTCCTGCTTCTCCGCCTGTCGTGGATCACGTCACAGGCAGGCATCTGTAAGTTAACACTCTCATTCCTCACCCACATTGTGGGGGTTGTTGAAGTTGCAATGTTTGTTGTTTACATGTCAACACCTTCTGATGTCCCATCTCAGTGTTGACGTGGCTCATTATCCTGTTGTCTATGGTGGTGACTTCAGTAACGGCTCTCTCCATCTCCGCCATCGCCACCAATGGGAGGGTGATCTCAGGTACATCTGAGGGCTCTGTACTTCTGCACTGCTTGATGACAAACTAACCTCGGTGTCATTGTTCGTTATCAGGTGGCTCCTATGTCATGATCTCCCGCGCTCTGGGTCCTGAAATCGGTGGACCGGTTGGAGTGATCTTCTCCTTCGCCAACACTCTGGCTTGTGCACTTAGCATTGTTGGTTTTGCGGAGGTGGTTGCTGGTCTAATGCAGGTACGGCTCATACAGCAACGTTTAGATTTCGTGTAGGTATATTTCAGATATATTGACTCAACCGTTGTTGTTGGTGTATGCAGGAGTTTGGTGCCGTCATGGTTGATCCAGTCAATGACGTTCGTATCGTGGGCGTGATCACGGTGACCGTTCTTCTGATCATTTCAATAGCTGGAATGAAGTGGGGGTCCAAGGTGAACACATCCTGATGCATCACATCACTTTATTTGCTGGACTTCGTCTGTATATTTTATCATTGATTAACTCTGTCGTATTTTTTTCCCTTCTTCTCTTTAGACCCATATTCTCTTCTTCATGTTTGTATATATAGTTTCTTTTACCAACTACTTTGTGGGCACAGGCATCCCTCCCGGTCCAGAGAAACAAGCCCAGGGCATCTTTGGATACCGCAGTGAGTTTTGTATGCAGCAGTTTTTATGTAATGTTCTTGCCGTTTATGTTCATGCTGATCTTTTGTTGTGCGTGACCAGGTGAGGTCTTCATATCAAACCTGAAACCAGACTGGCGAGGGCCTGAGGGCTCCTTTTTCCAGATGTTTGCCATTTTCTTCCCTTCCACCATTGGCATCCTGTCCGGTGCCAACATCTGTGGAGAGCTGAAAGTATGACAGCGAAGACAGCAGAGATATACTTTTTACTCCATGGTCACTCATGTTGATTGCTTCCTTCTGCAGGACCCTGCTGTTGCCATCCCCAAAGGCAGCCTCATGGCTATTTTCTGGACCACCATCAGCTATTTAGCCATTTCTGTGACTGTTGGTGAGCTGCTCATTACCTTCACCAGAAAGGTTACGTGTCGCCAACACTTGGTGACTTAATGAATTTGTTTCTTCCGTTCGGTTCCAGGATCGTGTGCCATAAGGGACGCTTCTGGAAATATCAGTGACATTCTGCGTGGAAACACCACGAACGGCTGTGTGGCTCTGGGATGTGACCTGGGCTGGAACTTCACCGAGTGTGTTGAGTCACAGTCTTGTGTTTACGGTCTGGCCAACAACTTCAAGGTACCATTTGAATCAGGTCCTCAGACCCCATCACAAAAAACACCTAGCAGCTTTTTATTTTTAATCCTAAACCTCTGACACAACATTGGTACGGTTATATAAAAACTTCATGGTTTTTCTTCATGGTTCCCGTTCCAACCAGGTACCAGGTCAAATGTCTGGTTTCTCCTACCTCGGCACAGCTGGCACCTTTGTAGCCAGCTTGACGTCTGCTCTCGGTTTCTTGGTCTCTGCGCCGAAAATCTTTCAGGTGAGAGAGTGGGAGCTGATTTGCATGATACATTTATGTAAACTTGAACTTACTTGAACTTGTAATGTATAAGCTTATTTATTTTCTTCTTACCTATCAGTGTCTGTGCAGAGACAACATATACCCGTACATTGGATTCTTTGCAAAGGGTTATGGGAAAAATGACGAGCCGATCAGAGCTTATATCCTGTGCTACATCATTGCTGTGGCCTTCATCCTCATTGGTTGGTGCCATCTAAACCCCCTACCTGTTACATTATTGTTTATACTGACTGACATGTTTATTTTTATTTGCCTTCTTCCTCACAGACAAGGTAAGGTGCATGTTGATTGAATATTGAATATTGGTCTTATCGTCTCGGATTTCTCTCTTGTGATGTCATAGCGGAGCTGAACACCATCGCCACCTTGATCTCCAACTTCTTCCTGTGTTCCTACAGTCTCATCAACTTCAGCTGCTTCCACGCCTCCATCACCAACTCACCAGGTGAGTGAGCCAACCATCCATTTGAATGATTTTTTTTTTTTTTTTGCAAAGTAATACTCTGAAAGTCTTCTATGTCTCACTGTCGCCCCCTTCAGGTTGGAGGCCATCATTTCGGTATTACACAAAATGGACGGCTTTGTTTGGAGCTGTGAGCTCTGTCGTTCTGATGTTCCTGTTTACCTGGTGGGCTGCTCTCGTCACCTCCTGCGTTATATTCTTCCTGTTTCTGTACGTCAACTACAACAAACCCAGTGAGTATGAAAAAAAAACCAAAAGCTAGAAAATGTTGATTCATTTTTCTCCCTTTGTGAACTCTGTCCTAACATGTGTGTGCTGGAAATCCACAGAGGTGAACTGGGGATCATCGGTCCAGGCAGGGATCTACAACATGGCTTTGTCATACTCTGTCTCTCTGTCTGATGTGGAGGATCATGTCAAGAACTTCAGGTGGGCAAATATCTCAGTATTCGTCTATTTAGAGATGTTTCTGGAGAGGCATTAATCTCTGGGCCATTTGTCAGACCGCAGTGTCTGGTCCTGACCGGGCCCCCAGTCCAGCGCCCTGCCCTGGTGGACTTTGTCGGCTCCTTCACCAAGCACATAAGCCTCATGATCTGTGGAGACATAATCATGGTGAGTCGTGCCAAGACTTTTGCTCCAAAAATAAAATTCTTTTTATTTCTGAATTAAAGGGAGATTATTATTTTAATTTTATAATGACACAAGTTTTCATTTATCTTCAGGAGCAGCAGAAGCAGACATGGCCGCAGGATGAGTGGTTGGTGAAGTGGATGAAAAAGAGGAGGGTGCGCTCGTTTTATACTCCGTTCAGTGCAGACAGCCTCAGGAGTGGAGCTCGACATCTACTGCAGGTAAAACCAGTGAAACTTTGAATCTGTCAGGATAACAACATCCTCATATTCAATATATTTATATGTCATTGGTCATGCCAGGACTAGGCATATATATATATATATATATATATATATATATATATAATATTTGGTTCTCGCTTTCAATCTTTCTGAAGTCTTCTGGTCTCGGCAAACTGAAGCCCAACACTCTGGTCCTGGGCTTCAAGACGAACTGGAGGGACAGTTCACTTGAAGGCATTGCAGATTATATCAACACCATATAGTAGGTGTTTTTGGAGGTGTTCATCTACATTATCCATGTGAATAGTTTTCTGTTTTGCAAGAAAATGTTCAACATTCTAAACATTATGTCACTGTCAGTTGCAGTGACAGAAAAACGAGCAATCTTTAAATGTCTCTTTGGTCTGTCTCCAGTGACACCTTTGACTCCAACTACTGTTTGTGTATCCTGAGGATGATGGACGGGCTGGACGTCTTTGACCAGTTTGATTGTGAAGGTTCGAACTCGACATCTCTATTTGCTTCATACTTCTCATCCTATGATTTCCCCTGACTCATGACGTTTATTCAAATAAAACAAATGTCTGTCTTCCAGTGAACGAGGTGTTTGAACCTGATGAATCTGTGGAAAGCAACCACCCGCCAACTCCTGATAAAGAGTCAGGTCAGCCCTGTTGATGCAATAACCCAGAGATATGGAAAATAATCTGCATCCTAGTGTTGGTCACCTCCACCTTCACCATTCATTTCCCACAACTCGCACTGCACCATTGCTCATTTCTCAAAGCGTTGATGTTTTATTATTGTTGTCAAAACCGAGTCTGCTTCTCCTCCCTGATGCAGGAGACAACATCTCCACTCAAGGTCACAGTGACCAGATGAAGACAGTGTTCCAGAATGACCAGGGGAGGAAGACCATTGATGTCTACTGGATAGCTGATGATGGAGGTGAGACCTGACAAAACACCACAACACACATGTTTCTGTATACATCTCTAAATATTATTACGAGGGATGTTCGATATTTGCTTTTTTACCGATATACCAATATACCGATATACCAGTATTGTCCAACTATAAATTTCTGATACCAATATCAACCAATACCAATCATTTCATTTCATTCATCATTTCAAGTAACTGTAACTGAGTGGTGCCAAAGAGTTTGATGTATAATATGTGCATGATACCTATAATTTTCCGATATTATACTTTAATGCCAATATCGGCCATTAATATCGGTATGACGATAATATTGGACATCTCTAATTATGACTCCTCTTCGTCCTTCAGGTCTGACTCTGCTGGTGCCGTACCTGCTCACCAGGAAAACACGCTGGCGCCACTGTAAGGTCAGGGTCTTCATCGTGGGAGATGAACAGAACATGGTAGAAGGCCGCAACGAGTAGGTTTTTATCCCCTAACTGGACATGAGCAATAATTGTTCATCATTTTCAATACAATACCTGGAGATATAACAGCCACCAGTTGTGTTGCTGTTGTTGTTTTATAGGATGATGGCTCTGCTGAAGAGGTTTCGTCTGGATTTTAATGACGTCATAGTCATGACAGACTGCGAGAAGCAACCGCAAACCAAAAAGTATGTCAGGATTTCAATGTTGAGTTGCATGATATAAAATAAACACACAATCTTAACCGTTAATTGTATGATGACACATTTTTCTACTCTGTGAAACTATATCTATGTTCCTTTAAGTTTGTATCTATCACGTACAGCTAACTGACTTCTGTCCCGTACTTATTGCCTCTTAGCCTGAGCAGGTTTGTGGACAGTGTCGCCCCCTTCAGGCTGTACGATGAACAACAGGAAGACGTCTCACTTCAGGAGCTAAGACAACAAGCTCCACTGAAAATATCTGACAAGGAGTTTGAGGCCTTCAAACTTAAGGTGTGTGAGACTCATACCTATAAGTGTGTGTGTGTGTGTTTTTCCTACTTCATATAAACTTAATGTCAGTTTCCAATTTTCATTTTCTCAGTCGGAGAGGAAAGTGAGGCTGAACGAGATCATCCGCAGGAATTCACAGCATGCAGCTCTCGTGATTGTGTGAGTACAGTTTTATAAAAATATGTATGTGTGTGTGTGTACATATGTATATATTTACAATATTTTTAAATTCTTATTATGGCTATATGTATTTGTCCTTTCAATATAACGCTCACTAATCTGTTGATGGGTGATAAGGGAAATGATGCCACGCTAATTTGTCTTGTGCAACATGTTTTTGCTGTTTGTTACGTTGTTGTTAATGTGATTGTTCTTTCAGGAGTCTTCCTGTGCCGCAGAGCGACTGCCCCAGTGCTCTGTACATGGCCTGGCTGGACACGCTCACCTGCGGCCTCCACTGTCCCGCAGTGCTGATCCGAGGAAACCAGCAGAACGTCCTCACTTTCTACTGCCAGTGAATCCTGAGTCAGATGAGGACAAACGTAGAGGTGTGTTTTTGAGACAGTGGATCAAAACAATGTCCCGGGAATATGTGGACTAAATGAATTTAAGGTGCCGGAGAAAAAAAGGCGAATAGTTGTAAATACTACTTTAAATGTTGATTCCCAACAAAGCTCCAATAAGTGCTGCACCCTCTCATAAACAGCAGGCGACCAGGTAACATCCCTTTATGTGATGGAAATAAGACAAAGTGAAAGTTAGCACATGTGGATACAAACAAAGCATGATTTTTGCAATATTCAATAAGGACGACATGTAAACAGGCCATTTTAAAGAAGTGGGTCGCTGCTTTGTATTGGTAAACACAGACCAGTCATATTCCTGGTAGAAGACCAGTGTGTGGCAACACGCCTCCACCAACACAGACCCTGTGCCTCCATGTCACACTGCTTCAACCTCTGCTTCCTACAGACAACAGTCATTAACTATGGCTTTGGTTCTTTGACAAGAACATGTAAACACAGACGATCCCTCAGTCACCCCCGTCGCCTGTACTCACCACGGTCTGCCTCAGCGATGAGACGTGTGATCACTTCCTGGTTTGCCTTTTCACGCCGTATCCTCCAACGTCTCGGTGTGAGAGAGGACGAAAAGGGAAGCGCGAGGACGAGTGGGCAGGGCGTGGACATTCCTGGAAATGTGACTGCACTTATTTACGTTGCCGCCGGACACACACATCGCTTGACCTCGTGACCCCTGACATGTGTTTCATAAACCGCAACCTTAGGTTGCATGTATGTTAGTCACTCAGTCAGCGTTGTAACGGCTGAGCGCGTCAGTACCGGTGACATTTTCTTATGTGACTAATAAAGGAATATCTTATCTTATCTTACATGGACACTGCTCTGTTGCCAAATCCTGGACGCCTGCATCACCTGCGCCTGAAGACCCACAGAGGTCAGCGTAGAGGAAAGTGCATACGATTCTCCGACACGTGTAATAAAACGCCGTTAACCCACTGTAAGAGGAGTCCTCGCTTTTCTAAATATGGTTTGTGAACGTCTCTGCGCGGAGACACCAGTGTGGGTGTCGAACATGGCACAATGGCATTGTGAGCGCATAGGGAACAATGGTAATCGAGCAGGTGTAATTAAGGCAGGGTACTGACACCATGAAGAATGTACTGCGAGACGTTTGCCACCTGTAATATATTCCACTCTCTCAGCTCCAGCCAAGAGGGCATCAGTGAAGTTATTGATTATATTTATTAGGATTGTTCCTCCCTGTTTGACCTTGCGTGTTTAAGATGTCTACACAGTGGCAGCATGGCAGAACGGCTCTGGGTGACAACTTCCTGTATGCTCTTTCAGCATAAATAAGCCAGTGTCTGTGTGGCCGTTGTGTGTACACACACTTGTGTTGATGAATTTATGAAATCGCTTTAAATTTTTCTGACTAATCAACAATCAATATCAACATCACCACATCTGTCAATTGTTTTTCTCCAATTTAACTTTTATTATTTATCATTTAGCGAATAAAGCGCCAGAGAATTGTGAACATTTATGAACTATTATCTCCATTTTACATATTATCTCCATTTTACGTATACATATATACATTACATGTATATATGTATACACAAAAGTATACATATATATATTTTAAAAATATTAAACATATTGACAGATATTGTACTGTGCCGTGGGAAACGCTGAAGTCCATGAAGGGCATGTGAAAACATTGTTTAGGGTAAACGTATTGAGTTCAATGGGGGTGAGGGGTGGGTGGGTGGTGGCTCATACTATTTTAGGTGTGGAGGAGTTTCTGCCTGTTCATTACTGACATAGTAAACATTCCCATGTACAGTCAACATTTCTCAGGAGTACGTTGCTTGACTTATTGAGTCAAATCCTGAAAAAAAAAGCATTTGTTATTTTATGTTCTTTTCATTTTTACCAAGGTAAATCAAAAGTTCTAATTCTAAAATCTGTCTGTCCTCTCACGCGATGCTAAAGATTTTTTTATGTGTAAGCCGCAAACTTATGAATGAAGGTATTTATGAACAGACATAATAGTTTGTGTATTTTTTCTGGTTCTGACTAATTATGTGGAGATAATAAAAATAAATCAAGAAAAATGCAATAATGTACTTTTATGAACTTATCCCATATTGTTGTTGGGTGAAGGTGTGAGGGTGAGTGCGCGCGTGTGTGTGTGTGCGCATGTGTGTGTGTGTGTGCATGTGTGTGTGTGTGTGAGGGGGAGACAGGAAAATGAGCAGAAAGGGGAGGGGACATCACCCACCTCATTGTAGACATAAATATCGCACAGTCGCGGTGAGAAACGACAGAACATTTTTCATCTGCTGACGACTGCGATTTCATCTGGAACAGAAAACACCCGTGTGAGTACTCAGGATGCAGTTTCAGTTTATATGTCATAATATCTCTTAGGCTTAATTCCATTCATAATGTAGAGACTGCCTGGATACATTTTGTTTGTATTATTATACCACGTGAATGTACTTTGGTCTCACTGGATAGAAAGAGTACATTTAGTTGGAACTTCTAACATAACTGAGCCTGGACAAAATCTTTTCATGTCACACAGTTACATCGTTATCCAGTCAGACAACATGATCAAATCATATCCAGTATGTTTATACTTTAGAATCCAAACTGAATCTGGTTTTCCGACTCCTACACAGGGATAAGGCGAACCGATGGGCCAGTTCACATCCAGACGTCAGGGTCCGGCCCAGAGCGTCCTCCCTCAGGTTCGTTTCTCAGTCGGTGAGGAGGGACCACCCAGGTACTCGCCTCACCACTTTGATGCCAGCAGCCAGCAACAAGATGGTAACCTCCAAATACCTGTGACCATCGTTGTCTCGGACACAGATTCAAGGTTCATTCTTTTTAATGTCCATTACAGGTAGCTTTGTTATTTATTGTAAAAAAAAAATAAAAAACCCAAAACAAACCCTTTGCTTGTGATCACATGTCGAACAGTGTGTCTGAGAGCCGGGGCTCAAACATGGACCTGAGAAGATCCTCCTTCTACAGCACCTTAGACCTGGTGCCACAGCTGGAACATTACGCCGGCACACTGCCACGCCAGAAGTCCAGAGGTCGACCATCTCTGGAGGCTCTGCGCAAGGCGTTTGATGTAAACTGTCCATCTACCACATCTCAGAGCTAAAACAGACCTTTGCCTATTGAACGACCGTATAAAGTGTTTTTTTCTATACAAGCCATCACTTATTCTGGATCGTTATATAAAGAGACACCACATTCATGGAAAATTCACAAGGTTTCACGAAACAAAACAAAATATTCAGGGTCAAAGTTCACGAGTCGTGACATTAATTGAGTTTTCCTTCTGTCCTCGTTGTCAGGCTTTTCTCGTACCTTCAACATAAATAACCTCAGTCACAGTCAGCGATGCTGGCGATAACTGACAAGTGCAAACTAATGCTGACCAACACGTTCAACTAAATGTGCGTAAATGAATTGTTTCCAGGAGGGGACGGAGGCTCCACACACCAGCACTGACTCAGTGAGCAGCCCGTCAGTCGCTGACGGTGCAAATGACCAATCACAAGTTCCTGAGGAGAAAGCTCCTGTTCGATTTGGCTGGGTGGTGGGAGTCATGGTGAGTAAGCGTGTGTGTGTGTGTGTGTGTGTCGGACATTGTTTATTGTCCCTGAGAAACACCACAACACAGAGCTGTGTTTTTTACTCACGCAGGTCCGCTGCATGCTCAACATCTGGGGAGTCATCCTGTTTCTCCGCCTGTCCTGGATCGTATCGGAGGCCGGCATCCGTGAGTCATCTCTTCAGTCACAGCTCCAGTCTTGCTGAAATGGAATTTTAATAATAATCAATACCCTTTTTTTTAATTTCAGTATTGACCTGCCTTATCATCCTCATGTCTGTGACCGTAACCTCAGTAACGGCTCTCTCTGTCTCCGCCATCGCCACCAACGGGAGGGTGATTTCAGGTCAGTCACTTCCTGTGTGCTCAGACGACTCAACCTTTATTTGGTCTCAGACAAAGAAAAGACAAAAAAATGACAAATATTTTTTAGCCGTACAAGTAAAAAGGTAAACTGTGTTTCAAGGTGGCGCCTATTTCATGATCTCCCGCTCTCTGGGTCCTGAAATGGGTGGACCGATTGGGATGGTCTTCTCCTTCGCCAACGCATTGGCTTGTGCACTCAACACTGTTGGCTTTGCGGAGGTGGTCCGTGATCTGCTGCAGGTGACGTTTGCTTTACATTGGGAGTATTAATCATTGACAAGGCGAGAAAAAACACAAGGGTTTATCTGAGCATCGTTGTTTCTCATGTCTAAATAATGTGTTTGACGTATGTAGGAGTTTGGTGTCGTCATGGTCAGCCCAATTGATGACGTGCGTATTGTAGGTGTGATCACAGTGACGATTCTTCTGCTCATTTCATTGGCTGGGATGGAGTGGGAGTCCAAGGTGAGCACATCCTGATACGTCATTGTTTGACAGTTGGTCCATAAATCTCATCTTTTTCTAATTTTATTCTCTCCATCTTTTCTCTATTGGTTTCTGTCTCGCAGACCCAGCTTTTGTTCTTTCTTGTCCTCATCGTCTCTTTCTCCAACTACATTGTGGGCACGGTGATCCCTCCCAGCCAGGAGAAACAGGCCCTGGGCGTCTTCGGATACCGCAGTGAGTTCAAGTTTCTCAGATCAGATTATTGCCTCATATATGTCATTTATAGTAATATGATGACATGTACCCCAGCATATTACTGTCACTGTTATTACAAGAGGTTCATCTACTTCTTATCTACTTCTTGCTTGTGACCAGGGGAGATCTTTGTGGACAACTTGAAACCGGACTGGCGCGGACCTCAAGGCTCCTTTTTCCAGATGTTTGCCATTTTCTTCCCCTCCGCCATCGGCATCCTGTCTGGAGCCAACATCTCCGGAGACCTCAAAGTAGGAAAGAAATCATACGTCCACAGATAACCAACAAAACCACATGAATTAATCGTATTTACCGTCTCCTTTCCCAGGACCCTGCTTCTGCCATCCCCAAAGGCACCCTCATGGCTATTTTGTGGACCACAGTCAGCTATATAATCATCACTGTAACCGTTGGTGAGCTGCTCATTGAACCTGCTTTTATTTTGTATTGAGTTGCCTGTGAGTCTTGTCTGAAGTGACCAGTGGGACATGTTGGTGTTGCATCATGGCTGTAACACTTGGATCTTCCTTTGGCTCCAGGGTCGTGTGTGGCAAGAGATGCTTCTGGAAATATCACAGATATTCTGACTGGAAACATCACTGACGACTGTGTTGGTGTGGGCTGTAAACTGGGCTGGAATTTCACAGAGTGCATCACGTCCCAGTCTTGTGAATATGGTCTGGCCAACAGCTCCAAGGTACAGTTTTTAGAAGTCGACTACTACACCAATATATCCATAAAGTTGCACAAAGATGCCTTGGCAAGTCCAATTGCACATTTGGTCAACTTGTCAATACAACAAGGTATAGTGCCAACAACATGGAAAATTGCACGAGTTATCAGTATTGGGGCCTATCTTATTTAGTTTATATGTCAACAACCTTCCTAATATCTGCAAGAATACAAATATACAACTATATGCAGATGATACAGTTCTGTATACCCACGCAAAAACAAAAGGTGAGGCTGCTGCAATTCTATCTGGAGCCATGGTGCCAGTGTTTCAATGGCTGCAAAACTCCTGCCTCCACCTTAATACAAAAAAAAAAAAACAGTCTGCATGTTCTTGTCACGCCAGCCAGCAGGGGTTGAACAACCAACTGGTTTGGTCAATGGAGAATGTTTAGAAGTCATAGAAAATTTCAAGTATCTTGGGGTAATCTTTGATTCAAATTTAACTTTTAGGGACCATATAAGAAAATTTCCAACATCATCAAATTTAACTCAAATTTTAAAACACATACGGCCATATTTAACTGTAAATACAGCAAAGGCCTATCTGCACTCCATGATATTCTGTCACATAAACTACTGTTTTACAACCTGGTCCCAGACAACTGAGAGCACTATGAAACCACTACAATCTCTGTTTAAGATAACTTTGAAAGTTTTAGATAGGAAGCCTTTAGACTACCATTATTGTAACATCTTAAGAAAGTATACATTTTTAGATTTTGAAAGTTATCAGATGCTCCTGGATGCCTGCCTTATTTTTAAAATACTAAACGGGCTTGTCCCTCCTCCTTTAAACCGTTTTGTTAATAAAAAAAATAATACTGGAATAAGCACCAGAGCTTCAACAAGAGGGGACTGTAATGTTCAAAGACACAGGACAAAATTCAGCCAAATAGTGGCATCTGTCAGAGGAGCACACCTATGGAATACTCTGCCAGAGCATATCCGAAACTGTGGACATTAGTCAACTTTCTGAAAAATACAACCATAGATAATTCTGCTTCTTTTTTTTTTTTTTTTGCTTTGGACCCTTTTAACTTCCTGATTGTTTCTTTTATTGTTAATAGTCTGTTGATATGTCTGTGTCTGCTTCCATGTAGAAATGTCTGTGTTGTAAAATGTATTGTTAAATGTTTGTACCTGCCTTAGCACAACGGATGAAATTTAGCTCTGGTGCTAATAAATAAAATAAATAAATAAAAATCTTCAAAATAGGATGTGTTCAAATGAATTAATTTTCACAAAATATGATAATATACAATCCTCGTTATGGCCATTCCAACCAGGTCCTGGGCCAAGTGTCAGGTTTCTACTACCTCATCACTGCTGGTGTCTTCGCAGCCAGTTTGTCCTCTGCTCTCGGCTTCCTCGTCTCAGCACCGAAAGTCTTCCAGGTGAGATAATAAAACGGTTAAATAAAGGTTAATAATAAAATAATGATCATTTACCAATAGTCGTAATCATCACTGTTATACATATTTGTCCTATAAACTTATATTTTCTTATTTACTTGTCAGTGTCTGTGCAGAGACAAAATATACCCGTACATCGGATTCTTTGCAAAGGGTTATGGGAAAAATGACGAGCCACTCCGAGCTTACCTCCTGTGCTACATCATTGCCGTGGCCTTCATCCTCATTGGTTGGTGCCATGTGTTTTTATTGTTGATATTCTTATGTTCATGTTTTCATTAGTTTGATGAATTAGTCCATGAGTTAACGTCACTCTCATGCGTCACAGGTGAGCTGAACATCATCGCCGCCTTGATCTCCAACTTTTTCCTGTGTTCCTACAGTCTCATCAACTTCAGCTGTTTCCACGCCTCCATCACCAACTCACCAGGTGAGTGATGACACGTAACAGTGGTGTGTCGGTCGTGAAGGTATTGTTCAATTTGAAATAATCTTTTATACAACTCAGGAGTAAAGCGTCGTCTCAGTGAGTGATGTGTTCATTTTGTGCAGTACGTTCCCTCGCCACCTGGCGGCTGCCTAAGCACAATCTTCTTCTTCTACCGCTTACTCCTGTTAAGGGTCGCGGGGGGGCTGGAGCCGATCCCAGCTGACATCGGGCGAGAGGCAGGGTACACCCTGGACAGGTCGCCAGTCCATCGCAGGGCCAACACAGAATACATAAACAGACAAACAACCATTCACACTCACATGCACACCTATGGACAATTTAGAGAGTGGCCAATTAACCTAACCCCCACAATGCATGTTTTTGGGCGGTGGGAGGAAGCCGGAGTACCCGGAGAGAACCCACGCAGACACGGAGAGAACATGCAAACTCCACACAGAAAGGTCCCCCGAACCGAGATTCGAACCAGTGACCTTCTTGCTGTGAGGCACGAGCGCTACCCACTGCGCCACCGTGCTGCCCCCTAAGCACAATCATGACAGGAAATAGAAATGATTAGTTCATAACTCAACTATGAATTCTCAAATATGAAACTTTCGTTTATTTTGTCACCTGGCAGGCAGTTCGGGCAATGTGACGAGCAGCAAAACTAGCTTGCACGTTTTGTATTTTTTGTTCTATTTTGTTGTTGTTTTACATTCAACATATACAGGGGGTCCTCGCGTTACGATGGTCGCGAATTACTTTGTTTTCGTGGTTACGACACACCTCCCGTGAACTTCCTTGTTTTGGCTTAAGCAGTTTGCGGTTTGCCCCATGGGGGGGGGGGGGCTTAAGCGGTTTGCCCCAGGGGGGGGGGGGGGGTCTGGG
>JAFBJQ010000654.1:0-17301 GCA_016785345.1 Trinectes maculatus
TCATTTCAGGGATGCCATCTAGTGGCGTGAACATCATGGTTCAATGACCACACATATCCAAAGCTAAATTAACAGCAACGACTGACTAAAAGATTAAGAAGTCGTAACTAACGTCACCTATAGTTACCTCATTTTGTATTGCATGTCCTTGTTGTGAGCGTAGTTATGCCAGCAAGATGGCGAATGAAGGGACCATTGAAAACGGTGTATTGACGCGCATGCGCACTTCTTATCTCATAATTTCGACTTTTTATCTCATAATTATGCTTTAGTATCTCATTATTATGACTTTTGTATCTCATAATTTCGACTATTGTATTTCATAATTATGACTTTTTATCCCATAATTTCGACTTTTATCTCATAATTATGACTTTTTATCCCATAATTTCGACTTTCTTATCTCATAATTTCGACTAGTTTATCTTCTTTTTTTTTATTAAGTGGAGGAAATGGGCTTCCATAAAAGCCCAGGGGGTTTAGTTTGTTTTTGGGTTTTTTTTTGTTTTTGTTTTTTGCTGTTGTTCCCAATATCTACCTGTTCCACACCCCAACCCAGTAGGTAGCGGTAATGCTCCTTTTAAGTTGGTTGCCAAGCGCCATTAAAACCTAAAGAAGAAGAAGAAGAAGAAGAACTATTTAACGTGTTTGATCAACTTCCGGGTAAACAACGTTGAGTAGGTCGTATCCACATGTCTTCAAAAGTGTCACTTTTTACATGATTTAAACTATTGTTTAAGTCCACTCATCAGTGAGGTACCGTGTAGCGGTGTTTGGCTTTATCTTGTTTTGTGTGTTTCTCTGTGCAGTTTCACTTGCTAGCTAGCTACTGTGTTAGCATCGCCTGTCGACATTTTAAATGAGGCATATCAGTGGCACAGCCTCTTCTGCGGTTTAATCTCATTCATTACCTTCACTGTGATGTAGTCTACCAGGTTTTGCGTTGTTTTGTGACACCAATCTACTAACGCTAGCTAACCAGGAAAGTTAGAAAGCAAGTAAGCAGAGTCTGCCCTCCAGTATTACCTCATGTCCCATCGACTCGTGTCCAAGCCCTGTATGACTTCATCTGCTATATCAGCAGGTTTGATATATTGAATAGTGGTTTGAGGCAGGTAACGTTAGCTGTCAGCTCCTCGGTTAGTGACGTTAGTTCCAGGCGATCACCATGGGACACACCAGCCTGGAAAAGATCATAGCACTGCAGAGAAACCCTGTAAACATCAGAAACCTGTGCATCCTAGCACATGTTGATCATGGTGAGTTCGCATGCTAACATTCAGTATAACATTTGTTGTCGCAGCATCCTCGTTTGTAAGCAATTCTTTACCGAACCAGACATTATTCTATATATTATTCTATAATAGTCCGATTTATGCTATCAACGAAGCGCTTTGGTTTTTAATTAATCCACATCATGCACTTAAATATGTAATGAAATGTGTCATCATACAGTTAACTCAGCTTTACTGTTTGATATTTGAGTAAAACTGCATTAGTTTGAATTCATTTAGGAGTTGACATTATGTGCCCATAATGAGGATGCTGACTTGATGTTACGATTTTGAAGGGTTGTTTAGTGTAGGGGACAAACAAAGTGTGTTAGGGCTTCTTTTGATAAACAGCTTAATAGTTTATTCATTTTGGAATTATGTTGAAATTAAATAATGGTTATTATTAAATATATCAGAATATATTATATTTTCACACTACCAACAGTAACATCCTCTGCTTTTCATGTCAATTACTTAGTCTTTTGAGGAAAGCTGTATGCTATAAATGTGTTGGTTATCTGGAACATATATGTGTCTTTCCAGGTAAAACGACTCTGGCTGATTGCTTAGTGGCAAGTAATGGCATAATATCGAGTCGACTGGCTGGGAAGGTACGCTTGCTACAAAGACCATCACATGTTGTGCTGAATTTTTTTAATCACCATTTAGAAATTAAAAGCTTTATTGTCAATGCACAGGGAGGTACAGTGAAACTGTCCAGCTATCTGTCCAGCAGTGGCAGTGTCAGTATAAATAGAAATGTTGGTAGTGCAAATAATACTTGTGCATAAGTTACGATACTTGTATTTATAAGTAAAAAAAGAGAAGTATACAAGGTGCCGTTATTGTGCAGACTGGATTATAGCACAGGGTGCTTTATTATCAGCATCGAATAATAAGGTGATCAAAGAGAATGGGAGAATGTTCATGTTTCCTGTATCAGTCTTTTCACAACTGAAGGAAAGAAGCTGTGTTTTAGTCTGTTATTGCTCGCATGACTCTGAGCCTGCCAGAGGGAAGGTTGGTAAACAAAGAGTGTCCTGGGTGGGTGGGGTCATTAAAGAGTGTCCTGGGTGGGTGGGGTTGTTGCCCATCAGAGGAGACGACTCAGGTAGATCCCATACAGCCGTGGAAGTGGAGAGGCAAAGATTCACTGACCCATCTAGATGAGCCGATGCTTGATTTTTGCTTATATGTGATGTGTTCTTCTACCAGCTGAGGTATCTTGACAGCAGAGAGGATGAACAGGTCAGAGGCATCACCATGAAGTCCAGTGCCATCTCTCTGCACTACAAAAATGGTAAGGCTCCTTTGGTTAGCCCACACTTCAGTATTTCTCATTGTTAGACACCATCACTTCATAATGAAGTCGGGACCATGTCAGAGTTTATTTCCTTTAATTTTCCTTTTTTAAAAATAATTCTGTCCAAAGAAAACACCACAAGATTTAAAAAAAACACCCAAACATTTAAAATAAAACGTGGGTGGGTACATGATTCAAGCTTCAAGAGGTGACATGTGGAAGGTGCAAAGAGCGGTAGTGATTAATAGGAGCACTCAAAAACAAAACAACAAAAGTTGATGTTGATGTTAGATAAATAGAAAGATATACTTTTTTTTAACCTTACAGGGGAAACTATTGAGCTCATTCTCTAAATGATCGCATCAGCAGCTTTCTCAGTAGTGATTATACAAAAATGTAGCCGAACTTGAGAGTTACCACTACAAAGGGTTCCACTATCCACTATCATACAGGCAGGTGCCATATTGTCCTGTAGGTGTCAAACAATAGTAGAGCATTTGGTTGTTCAATGGATTTATATTATGTTATGTAACAGCACCTATAAATCATGGAGCCCCCAGAATGAACCCTGAATGATGACTTACATTGTTATTGCTTTAATGTTAAGAATGACAATGAATTAGCATACTACTCATTATTTTTATAGCATTAAATTACATCTAAAATAAACATATGTTGATATAATAGTCAGCTAATCTGAGGCTTTGTCGTCACTGTCCTGAGTTTGACATAACTGTAAATTTTCTGCAGTTTTTCTTTTGTGGAGAAGGTTAAAATATTGTTCTCCTCTTGTCTACTCAGGAGATCAGGAGTATTTAATAAATCTGATCGACTCCCCCGGTCATGTTGACTTCTCCTCTGAGGTCTCCACTGCTGTCCGGTTGTGTGATGGTGCTGTTGTGGTTGTTGATGCTGTGGAGGGAGTGTGTCCACAGGTACTGTAATTTCTCTGTCGACTCACTGTCTAATTCTGTGAGCTGTTGGTATGCAAAAGGTTTGATTATTAATAACTGTATATCCACATTTATTTACTTGAACATGCTCACGGTAATATTGTCCACTGGACGAATGTACATTTTGCTCTGCAAAAATGAACTCAAAATGGCCAAGTGAAAAATCATCATTTAAAATTTTAACTAATTTACCAAAATCAAAAACTTTTCCATGTGCATCAAGACCCTCAATTCAGTGCAAATACAAGCTCCGCCACAGTCTGAACTTGATGAAGTTTGAGTCTGAGTTTTGGTGTTGGCATAGACTTTTTCTGAAGTTATACCAGTATTGTCTTGATTCAGTGATATTGGTCATTCACACTCAGTTCTGACCAGGCTGTAGAGTCCTGGTGGTTTGAAACATCTTCGTTTCCACATTAACTAAGGTTCATGTCGCTCTAGGGAACACTCAAATGCTTTAAAATAGTTTGACACTAAACAGTCACAGAGTCTCACTGGCATCATATTTGTTGTATGTTTGAAGATTGCTAAAACAACAGGAAGTGCCCAGCTTAGCTTCACTTGTCAAAACAATCACTGTAGCTAAAGGTAGTTAATATTTGATTTTGAAACGGTGCTGTAATAACACCACTGTAAGAAAATATTGTCCATTAGCAAGTTTGTAGCTATTACAGGGTACTGTTAGCAGCAAACATAAAGCAGAAATCAAAAGGTGCCATATTTTATTTGTGTAGCCCAAATTACCTTAATACCAAGCTAACAGGCTCTAGCTTTACATTTAAGAAAGTAGTATCAATATTCTCATTTCAGAAACAAATATTATAAAACATGTAATTGAAAATAACAAATTAAACTTTTCTTAAGATTTAGAAAAAAACATTTTCAGTAGTTGAAACAATGGAAAGTAACCATATAATATCAAACTCATCAGTTTCCAAAAAAAATTGTAAAAAGTATTTTTTTTACCATATTCTTTTACACAAATACCAAATTTTCTGCTCTGCAAGAAAAATGTGGTAGAAATGTTTGCCGATTCATTCAAAATCTCTGTTTTGAGTTCATTTTTTAAAAATGTCTGTTTCCTGTGGATTGTGTGCAGACCCAGGTTGTTTTGCGTCAGGCTTGGCTGGAGAACATCCGGCCAGTTCTAGTCATCAATAAGATTGACAGACTCATCCTGGAGCTGAAGTTCACTGCTCAGGAAGCCTACACCCACTTGCAGAAGATTCTGGAACAGGTGAGGGGCTGAGTTCTCATCGAACAAAGGCCACGGTCAAAAGTCAGGTCTTTCCAAACATAAAAGCAACGTAAGATTTAGCCACTAAGTTACATTATTGAGATTTGACTTTTTGTCCAGCTGCCTTGAATTGGAAGTGACTTTGTATTTTCCATTAAAAAATATTGTGAGCTGTGGGTAGTGACAGAAAGAATGAGATGGTGGATACTAGCAACGGAGGCGAGTTTTTTTTTCCTTTGAGCTCAGGAGCCTGTGCTCAGCCTCAGAAATTGGGTGATGGCTTCAGATTACTGAAGGGAGAGCTCGGAGTAGGGCAGCTACTCATTTTCTGTCAAATGAGCATGCTAAGGTTTATCGAGGGTCTAATGGGATCCTGCCTGGGGCTTTCTTTAGATTTGTTCTGAGACATGCCTAACTGGATGGAAACCCCACGGTAAACCCAGACCTTGTTAAATGGTTTATAGATCTTATCTGGACAGGGAAAGACTTGTGACATTGTGATCTGATTATGGATAAGTGGAAGAAAATGGGTGGACTATTTTGTAGACCACTGCAATCTAAGAATTCTTAGATTAATTTAGAAATTCATTTTCTTCCCTGTAGGTGAATGCAGTGACAGGAACTTTGTTTACATCCAAAGTGCTGGAGGAGCGAGCAGAGAAGGAGAAAGAGGAGGAGCGAGAAAGTGAGACAGGAAGTGGCGATCAGGTGTACGACTGGAGTGCTGGGCTGGAGGAGGCTGATGACTCCCACCTTTACTTTTCTCCTGACCAAGGCAATGTGGTGTTTGCCAGTGCCATTGACGGGTGGGGCTTCAGGTCAGGCTCATTTTGTCAAAATCTTTTCATTGATATACTGATGATGGGAAGAGTGATCTGAAAATTTTACTGTTCACTTATCTGGATCAAGGCATTTGTGTGTGATTTCTGCCAGAGCAGAAAACTTTAAATCCATTTTTTGTGTAGTTTACTTGGACGTATGAATTTTGACAAAAGATTTCTATTGAACAATAAGTGTTATCATCACCATGTCCTATTGTGAGTCATTGTTAAGACCTGTCACTGTCTTTGATGTGACCTCATACAAAACAATTAAGTGTGTGATAGATAGACAGAAACATCTGATGCTTATTTTTAAATGAAGGCTGGGTTGCAAACCCTAATTCACTGAGTCAGAGCAGAGATGCCAAACTACTTTTCATTACTCAGTACTTCTGCATCTGTAATCACAATAAATTTGAATCCTAATCCTAACCTGATGGGCACAATGTGCTAATGTGACCTGATACATTTTAGACTGATCTTAATGACCTGTTACAACCATGCATATTATGCATATTGTGTTTTTTCATGAACAAATGTGAGAATAAATATATGTACTCAAACTAATGGACACATTATCTATCTGTCCGGGGACGTAACAACTGTATATTATGGTGCTGTATATTACACTGCAACTTTGTAACTCACTCAATACCCAATATGAATGTCACCGTGTGCACAGTCACTAAACCACACGGCTCTACGAAACTGCAATAATGTCCACTAGATGGTGCTGTGAATTTAGCTTTAATACCTGCGACCCGCTCAAACACTTAACATGATTTCAGGGCCATTATTGGCCAGATAAACTCCAACCACTTTGTTACCTTAAAAGAACGCATTCTTTTCTTCATTCTTTACAGTTACATACTACATTTAGATGTTATGACTGTAAGACCCAGTTCTGCACTGGGGCTTTTGTTTATGGCAGCTAGTGATGATTAGTATCTGATATAAATTAAACAATTAAGTTCCAGTAGTGACAGCTGAGTCTTCTCCACCTTTGCAGCCAACACTTGTGTCTGCTGTCAGTAGTAGAAGGAGGAAGCTGCAGACCAGACAAGTACACATATTTCTTTTAAAATATATCAAAGCTCCGTTTAAGTCAAAGCTTCTAAGTCCAATTAAAACACTATTATGTAAATAATGAAGAATGTTTTGTAATAGAGCTTTTCTGTAGTGCTTCAAGCTGAATACAAAATGTTCCCAGACCACTAAGAGTAGGTTTTTCTGTTTACTGCAGCATCCAACACTTTGCACAGATCTACAGCCAGCGAATGGGTATTAAAGCCGAAGTTCTGCTCAAAACCCTTTGGGGAGATTTCTACCTCAACACAAAGGCAAAACGGATCATGAAAGGAGCTCAGGTAATGCAACTATACTTCCAGTATATCTTTTAGACCTTTGTTTTCAGTCTTTTCACTGTTTTCGCTTCTCTTATGAGGCGGAATAGGCTCTACAGTTTAACTGATATGACTGCCATTGTTGATTCTGCCTTGTGGTTTGATCTGTTTTTAATCTGTTCCCGTAATGACCTGTGATCAGATTTGTGTGAAGGGGGAGAACGCACCCACACTTGTCTTCAGTTTTACAGAACTTTCCGTTCTTAAGCTTTAAGAACTTTGGATCGTTGCATACATACATTGTCATTTGTGCCGGTCTGTAACAAGTGGAAGAAAATAGCTACGAGTTCTGAAACTATGTTATTATGTTGTTGTTTTTTTCTTGGTTGGTGTTAACACCATTACAGGTGTTTTGAATTACATTAGACTACAACAGCTGATGGAATGCTAGTTGCGTCTTTCTGCCCATGTGGGTGGGTTTACGGTGCAGTTGTACTTGCACTTGTTTTGATTGTAGTCACAATGACTAGCTCTAGAAGCAGTTTGACAGACTGAATCACAATCTGTCCACAGAGTGACTTAGGTGATAATTATTTAATTTGAATTTCACTGTGTCAAATGGGTTGCCATCTTGGGCTGTGTCAAATGGGTAGCCCATTGGGCAAGTTATGAAATGTGCTTAATATGCAGGTGACAGGTGACAGTCTTCACAGGTTCCAGGTTTCCTAAAGTCACTGAAGATTGAGACATGGCATAATATTTTCTCCCACAGTTGACATAGAAATAAGCACACAAGCAGCAACATATGGGACAAATCCTGGCAGCCTAGTAGAACATTAGATGGGGTGATGTGTTGGTCAGCCAGTGGAACATAAAGTGTTTTTTTTGTTTTTAACCAGTCTTGTTAGTCAGACATTAGATATGCACATTAGACTGTGCTTCCTGCAGAGAAGTAGTTTCCACCTTTTTTGAGTTTATTTAATCTGTGGAACCTGATATACACCAACCCTCTATACGTTCATGGACTAATGAAACTTAATAAATAGTAATAAATGTTAATAATATTTGATTTATCCCATGGTGGTCTTCAGATAACATGAAAACCCATAAAGTACTCTCTAGGCAACATGATACTGTGATATAGACTGCCCATTCTAAGTAAGTAAAAAACACAGCGGTTCTTATTTTCAGGTGATTATACACAAATCAAAACCTATTTACAAATATACTACTAAAAACACATACGTTTTTGCTAATAGCTGCCTTAAAGTCAAGAAAATTGAGCTTTAAGGAATCTCTATAGATAGAGGTAGAAACAGTCACTAGTGCAGTGATGCAATGTAACAAAAACCTAAAATGCAAGACACTGTTAAAGACCATTATTTACACCAAACATATCTGTTTTAAATAATCAACACATAATAGTTTAGCCAACTCAATATACTCGTATATAAATCACTAGAA
The DNA here is from genome assembly GCA_016785345.1 of Trinectes maculatus. Taxonomy (NCBI): domain Eukaryota; kingdom Metazoa; phylum Chordata; class Actinopteri; order Pleuronectiformes; family Achiridae; genus Trinectes; species Trinectes maculatus. The sequence goes on from JAFBJQ010000654.1 coordinate 8,396, forward strand.
GTTAGAATGAGCATAGGATTTTCTATTTATTCCAGATAGTTGATGTGCAGATATGCTGAGACACTAAGCCCACGTCTTAGAATGTCCAAGAAACCACAGACTTTTTTGGGAGTGTTTCTAAGAATGGCTACAGAATTTGTCTGAAAGAACGAGCCTCTGGACAGGAATTGGCCAGTGGGCAAAACGAGCTTTCATTAGGGAAGTGACAAAGAACTCAACTGTCGAAAATGGAGAAAGAAACCAATTTGACAGAAAAATGTCCAAAAAATGTTGACGCATGCAGAAAAGACTTGTTCTCTCCGTTGCCTTTCGTTGTGCTGATGCCTTGTTACAACAACCACAGCCAGTTGTGTGCAAAACACTGCCAATTAAGACATGCCCTTCAAACAGTTTCAGGTTTGGTAAATCACATTGCGCTATCTGAATCTATTTGCGTATACTCCTCCCAACCGGCCCCAACCCAAAACAACCAATCAGAGCCAGTGGAGTGTCTGACAGAGTGTCTGACATATGTCAGTCACTACTCAAACACATGCTGCGAACCGCCCACTCCCTCCGCTCATGCTGCCGGCTGTCGCTCAGTACTGCGGGGAGGTGGGGCTTGTAGGCAGGGCATGAGTGCAGCGGAGAGGGAGGGGGAAACTTGAATCTTGTGTTGGTTCATTTTCAAGCTAAGTCTGCTCTCTTCTCGATCTTACATTCTGCAGTTACAAGGCTATTACGGTAAATGGATTGCGCATGCTATTTTTCCCGGGTTGAGGCACGCAATTCTCATTGCCTCATCAGCTTCAACATGTCTTTGCATGTGCAGTCAAGTTTGCACGTGTTTTTACACATGAAACCTTTAGCATAGCTTGACTGAAAACAATTTGCTTAGGCTTAGTATTTGTTAATCTCTATTCATTTTATGTTTTTTTGTCTCTTTGGTGTAGGCAAAAGGAAAAAAAACACTATTTGTGCAGCTGGTGCTGGATAACATTTGGAGTTTATATGATGCAGTAGTCACTCGGAGGTGGGTCAAGAGTGTGAAAAACTATTGATCTGGTGTGAGATTACTAATAAAAATATACCAATAAGTATAAGGATAACAATAAATATACAGTTTGTGATAATGAAGATGATAATGCTAACAAATGATTATGCCAGGAAAGAACAAGCTAGCAGTTTTTTATGCAGTTTTCTATCCTTGTCTTATCCTTATCCTATTGTCCTGGTCACCTCGGTACGGTATGGTACGGTTGGTTTTCCATTACACTGGAGCAGCTACATGGTCGGAGTCGTGGGTGGAGTTTTCCACCGCTTCCTGAAAGATTACAGAGGGATCAGGGGGGCCGGGCTGTAGACGCGGAAACTGCATGTCGCACCTCAACAACAACAAACTCCGTCTAATGGAGTGAAATAGTGAATCGAGTAAAATAAATGCTTTTGGGCAGATATACACAGCCACTGGTAGATATTTAATAGAGCAGTGTTAAATTCTGTTTTATTCCAAGCAGAACAAAAGCTGTAGCATGACGTGTATGTTATGTTATAATGTGCCTTTAATGAAATCGCACGTCCCTGCGATTTGAAAATCGCACGTATGAAAATCAGTTCTCAAACAATAAATTGTGCAGCCCTACCTGGAAATCACTGGACCAAACTGCGAAGCAGCCCGATGACATCGGTTTTCAGGTTGACTTCAGCACGCTTGGAACCACAGACGAGTGGTTCCAAAGTTGAAACCCTCTTCGTCCACTGGGGCCTAGTGGAAAAGCGCGCAAAGAGTACTGTACCGTACTGAGGTGACCCTAGTGGAAAAGCAACCTAACAGTGTAGCCCTGAGATCCCTCCTCTGGAGGTCTACCGTCCATTCACGCAGTGAATAAAATGGTTGACATGTGGATCAATGACACATGTGAACTTTAACCCTTAACAGTTTAAGCACCCCACAAGAAGATGAATATCCTTTGTATAGTAGAGCAAAGTAACTTTTTATTGCCTGAAATTCAGAGATATATCTTTATAGATATAGAACAGAAACAGATCAGCAAATGTTGCTATACATGCCCGGTGGTTCCTCTGTTAAGATGTTTGTTGTGTATCTGTAACAGAGATAAGGACAAGGTGGAGAAGGTAGTGGCATCGCTTGGGATAAAGGTCATGCCCAGGGACAATCGTCACTCTGACCCCAAGGTCCTCTTGATGGCCATCTGCAGCCAGTGGTTACCAGTTTCTCAAGCTGTCCTCTGTATCCTTAAGAAGAACCTGAGAGGCCCACTTTCACTTTGAATGTATGTCATGCTGCGTCATGTGAGCAATGTTTGGAAATGTTTGCACGTTGGTTTTATAGTTTTCTTTAATGCAGACTCAAGCAATGGTGTCTGAGAAGCTTCCCAGTCCCTTAGACATGGTAGCAGAGCGTGTGGAGAAACTCATGAGTGTTGGAGCGCGACGATTTGACTCATTGCCCGGCCAGACTCAGGAACTAAAGCAAGGTACTAACTCACCCACACAAAGACAGATTTTGGTGTATTGGGTCACTGGGGTCCTCCACTAATTTTGCAGTCAACACTTAGCGTCAAATTACTTTGGTGGCTTACGGTGTTCAGTTTTGGCACTATGCATGAACATGAATATCTGCTACATGTACATGTCATAACACAGTTTGTATAACACAAAGTGACCTAGACATTTGCAGCAAAACAGGTATTTCTGTTGAACATTTTTATGAAAATGGTAAGATTTCACAGGTACACACAGCACAAAAATTGAAACTCACACGCCAGAAGGGAAGTTTGTTCTTAGAAGTCTCACTGCCTTTACATCTTTTGGGGCTCCCATTCTTGATGTAGTCCCCAAGTGATTGAGGGTGATCAAGTTTTACCCATGATCTCTTCTCACCTATTAGACATATGATCTATTTCTGCTAAACACAATATCATGCATCCCCATCATATACACAATCACACAATCAAGTGTTTTTAAGTGTTTGAAGTATTGATCACAGATTTGGGGGTTTGTTTGGGCTACAGTAATCACATTTTTGTTAAACTTCTTGAATTGATTTGCAGATAATCAGATATTTTGGAATCGGTTTATCATAAAATATACAAAATATTTTGCACTACAGTATATTATTATTGATCAACGTCAAAGAGGAAAATTTTAGTTATTGCCGAATGTGTGCTTAAAGTAGGATTTGCTCGCAGGATTCCGCTACAGTCGGTGGCGGTGGAGCGGTGTGGTGTGCACAAAGGCAGAGAGAGACCACGTGGTTCCTATGGGTCACGTGTGATGGCGGCGATATCTCTCTCTCTACCCGAACCCTGGTTATCCAGTCACGCTCGGCAACGCTTATGCTGGAGGAGTGTGATTAGGATAACTAAATGCAATAACCAAAACAAACCAGAATAAAGAAAAGAGAGAGTAAAGGAAAGAAACGAAAAGAAACACAAGAGCAGTTTGAATCACAATTTACAGAAAAATCTGTAATTTACAGACACACAATAGTTCCCTTATTGCGGTGTAAATTACACAACATACGTCACAGTCTACATGGAATGAGGCAACACACTTTAAATTATCTATTGTTTAACTATTCTCTGCCCAGACATAAGCCTCTTACTTGGCGTTGCTCCGATCCGTCTGAGGTTTGAAATTCCCGCTGAGGGGATTGCGGTGCGTCGGGCAGAGTTTTCCAGCGGTCCGTTGTTGCTCGGTTGCCGTGGTGACGTGATGCTCCTCGGTGCAACGGAGATGCTCACGGATGAAGGACGTTGCTCCTTTTTTGGTTCTGAAGAGCCGCTCCGTTCGTCCTCGTGGCGTGTAGGCGATCAGCTGATCAGGCGATCGCGTTGGTGAAAAATCAAAAAGGAGAAAAGACGAACAGTCTGTGCGCTCGGCCGGTGAGTTGGAGACTGTGACCCAGGCACTTCTTTTCGTCAGTCAGGCAGGGAGAAAGCTGGCGTAGCTTTCAGCTGGAACTGATGTACACGAGAAGCCTGGAATTCAGGGTGCAGGACTCTTTTATTACCTGCGTGATGTCATCAGCACCCCTGGCGGGACCGCTGGCCTTTGGCCAATGGTCATTCGGGGATTTGCCCCTGGGCTCGTGGTCCCCGCCCTACTGTAAATCATGGGGGGGGGGGTCCTGTTTTGACTTAACTGCCCGAAAATCCGGTTCAAACTGGATTTCAGGGGTTCTGGGACCGCTTTCTTTGTTTCTCCTTAGTCACTTGTTCTGTTTTCATGATTAGATCGTGAGGTTTTAACTTTGTGATCAGTTTTTCATGATTAAATCATGGACCTTTGTTTAGGTCACATTTTTTTGTTGCCTGTGTCTTACATGATGTTTGATTCCAACATTTCCCCCTTTGGTCCGAAGAGTGGGATGCGGGACCCAGTCTTTGGAGCAACTCCAGGGTCAACACCATGTGAGCAAGAGCGTTAGTCCTTTTGGTCGGCACAGTCCTGTTAGGTGGAAGGGTGTTCAGTGAAACATGGTTCCTCGAGGCTGTACTATCTGGGCAGAGTTGAGGCATGGTCTGGGCAGAGACCAACAAATCATTTTCCTAATTCTTATATATACCTGGTCCTACATTACCCATTCTTTTAATGGTACTTTGGAACACAGAAAACGTCACATCACATTATAATGAGGAGCGAGTGGAAAAAGGACAGAGGAAAAGAGCAGACTTTTCGGACCAGAGTGCCACAACCGCATCAGGGACTGAAACGTCGTTGAGGTGGACACCTTCCACCACACGGGGGCAGTACAAAGCTTGATTGTTGCTTTCCAAAGAGCAGGGAAATGTGAAGAGGGGTCTGTGTATCTCACAGGTTGGACAAGGGCGAAAGGATGTGTGTGGGGCTGCCAGAACACTGTACAGCTGTAGCCTGTTTGTCACCGACCCGTGTGTTAGAGACAGGTCCCGTTGCCCTAGGGGCTGTGACTTAGGCCCAGATGCATCCCTGATGACAATTGATAAGCGGGGCAAGACAGCCCAAGAGATCTTGGCCGATCAACAATGGTTCTGTATCGATGTCGCAGATATACAAGGGGTGAATGAGTGTCATGTTTCCGAAAGCGACACTGATCCAGGTACGTTGTGTTATGAGGGATCTATCCTGTGTATAGCTGGTGATGCCCACATTACAGGTCTCGACTGGAGGCAGTTTGCCAAGAGCCATCATTGCTCGAGAGAGCTCAGCAAACGAATCCGAATTTATTAAGCTGAGCTAGGAACCAGAATTTAATAGTGCAAGTGAGTTTGTGCACCCACCTAAGACCACAGATGTGTATATGCGCTGCGCGTCCCCCTTTCGGACAAGATCCCCTAAGAAAGTCAAACACAAAGTAGACTTTGGCGTCAGGTGGGGGAGGCGCCTGGTCTAGTCATACCGGTGGTGGTTTGTTATCAGGTTCCTTTGGGGGCTTAGGTGGGTCCCTTGGTTGGACCTGTTGCTGTACCTCCCTGATTTGCTGTTGAACCTGTTCTTGAACCTGCTGCATACTGTCATCTACACACTTTCGTATGTTGTCAGATAAGTGTTGTTGGTTGATGTTCTCCCCTCTAATTGGCCTGTCATACTTACCTTCGCCGTACCTGTAATGCCCATATTTGCCATCATCATGTTTGTTATACCCATACTTACCATCATTGTGCTTCTTATTTTGTCCAAGTCGGACTCGCCGGACCTGTTGGTAGGCCCTCTGTGGTGGTGGTCTCCTGTCGTCCCGAGACCAGTTTTGGTGTCCTTGGTTGGAGGACCCACCTGGTGGGTATGGTTTTCTCTGGGTTTGGGGGCTTCGGGCCTGTGTTTTGGCCCGAAGCATCTCGTCTCCCTCCAATACCAAGTCGTCTGATGGTGCCTGGATGCCAAGAACTCTGGCGCTCTCATCCGGCATCCGGATGAGAACGCCATTGTGAACTTACCCGTGCGGCAGTGCATGGTGACGTCGTATCAGATACTGTCATAGAGGTTGTGCAAGAAAAGTGCCCTGAAGGACTGGTCCTCTTCCATGCCAGTGGCATTTTGACTCTGGAAAAAGGCAACCCTAAGACGCCTGTAATATTCTTTAGGAAGTACGAGTCTCCGCTGAAGGTGGCTGCGGCCTGGTCAGTATGCAGGGAGTATTCTTCTCTCAGCGCCTGACACAGTGCTGAGTAGTGTTCCCTAGTGGCTAAAGAGAGGGTTCCGATAAAGACGTGCAGGCTTCTGGAAGTGGTTTTCCAGATTAAGCGGAGTTTCTCACGTGCTGAGGCCCGGGGCAAGTCAAGGAGGCAATGTTCCACTTCCCTTAAGTAGTCCTCAATCGTCAATCCCCGACTCTCAGGATCAAAGCACTCGATGTCTTTGGCAAGTGACTCCAACTGTCGCGTACGCAGGCCCTGTTCTCGTTGGACCCCGCCCCCCCATCGTCCTAGTCGTCTGAGGATGGCAAGTCCCTGGGTTCTCTGTAGGCGGGGTAGGCCCCTCCCCTTTCCGTGGTGTTAACTCTTTTATTACCTGCGTGTTTCTTCAGCACCCCTGGCGGGACCGCTGGCCTTTGGCCAATGGTCATTCGGGGTTTTGCCCCTGGGCTCATGGTCCCCACCCTACTGTAAATCATGGGGGGGATCCTGGTTTGACTTTACTGCCCAAAAATCCGGTTCAAACTGGATTTCGGGGGTGCTGGGCCTGCTTTCTTCGTTCTTTGTTTCTCCTTAGTCACATGTTCTGTTTTCATGATTAGATCATGAGGTTTTACCTTTGTGATCAGTTTTTTCATGATTAGATCATGGTCCTTTGTTTCCTTTGGTCACAGTTTTTGTCCCCTGTGTCTTACATGATGTTTGATCCCAACAGATAAAATAGGCTAGGCTTACAGCAAGTACTCGATATAGATGGTAAGCAAATAATTTATACTGTAACATCCTCACAAAGGACTTTGAGCCAGCCTGTCACCTCTCCTCTCTCTGTCTGTCACTGGCCAGCCTTTACGTCCATCAGCGTATGGGATGGTGATTGGTGGAGCAGAGTGTGGGGGCTAGTTCTGTGTGAGAACGTGAACCTGCAGCGAAGCAAGAGGGCAGTGAGAGTCTGAGTGAAGTCCTGCAGCTAACAAGCTCTGCTGGATGCTCTGTACCGTGTGCCTGTGCAAATGATAAATAAAGCAGTGACCTTTTTAACATCATACTGCTTGTGTCCACTTCTTGGCGAACCGCTACAATACTTACTAGTCCAACAGTAACATGGGGCACCCCACCTCCTCCTTCAGCTCACGCCAGCGAGTGAAAGCAGGGCCAATATTCACCTGGTCCGGTCTCTTATTTTATCACGCTCTCGCTTTTTTTTCTTTGTGTCTTCGGAACACACCCTCAGCCGCTCCGGTTCTCTTAGTGCTTCAGCATGACAACTAGGCTAATTCAAGTCTTTGCTCGTTCAAAGGGGGTAGGGAGGATGTGATGTATGCTATAAAGCAGTCAAATTTTGTAGTTTTTTTGATGACATGGGTCCTACCTGAACCACAAAGTTGCATAGTGCCAGTGTAGGCGTATTGAACCTATTGTGAGTTGTTGTGCCATCAGAATGATTTTGAAAATAGTTTGAAGGCTGAAAAACTACATAATGTTGCTTTAATATGGCTTTTATTTGTCTTGGTGTGGTGATTTGGAGATGTGTGTATGACTCGTTCGCATTTTCTTTGATGTTTTCCAGCATTCCTCCAGTGTTCCAGCAGGGAAAATGCTCCAGTTATAATCTTTGTGTCCAAGATGTTTGCAGTGGACACCAAGGTCTTGCCACAGAACAGGCAAAGGTAATTGTTTTATCTGTGTTTTCATAGACAGTTTGGTCTCTACATGGCACTGCTTCCATGTTTTTCCCTTATGTCCCAAGGCTGTGGATATGCTTAATATGTGATAGTAACAGTATGAATAAAAAACTATCTTCACATTAAAAGATGGAGATGGATGACATGTTACAGCAAAAAGAAGAGGGCCACAATTTGTAAACTTGTCTTGTGTTATTGCCCTGTAGAGGTTGATGCTTGGGGCTTTCTGTACAGCTTCCCTTGTATTAGCCTAGCGCGATGTAATGTACAGTGAACCCTCGCTATAACGCGGTTCACCTTTTGCGGCTTCGCTGTTTCACAGATTTTTTTAGTGCAGTTTGTTATGCTTTTTTTTTTTTTACAGTACAGGCGGTCCTCGAGTTACGACGGTCGCGAATTACGTTGTTTCCGTGGTTACGACACATCTCCTGTGCACTTCCTTGTTTCGGCTTAAGCCAGGCATGTCAAACTCAGTTTGGCTCTGTGGCTGGATCCAGACTTTCTGTTCTCAGGTGGGCCGGATCAGTAAAAGAATGTCAACTCCAAATATTTAGCTTTGTTTTTCAGTACTATGCTTTATCATTCAGCCTACATTTGTAGTCTACCCTACATATTATAATCACGGATGACAAGGGATCTTTTCTAAGCACAACACATTTATTCACAAACAATGGAAAAAAATGATTTAATGTTAGGCGGTGAATGTGTTAACAACTGGTTTAACAGTTAAATTAATGCAGTTTTACACCTTAACCAACACAACTCACCACACCAAACAAACTAAAGTATTTTCGCCTTAATTGTCATACTGAAATTTGAAATAAATAAAAAAAGAAATACAAAATAAAAGTTATAGCAGTGCATGGGCAATACGATTAGACTACATCAGATCAAACTACTAGGCTGGGCCTACTGAAACTGAGAATATACTGCACAATATTAATTGTCTTAAATATGAAACCAGATTAATCTTATTTTTAATGATCTGTATTCATGAGTGCAAACAAATTTTGTGCCATCACACTTTTTTTCTCTCTCACTGCACTCCTGCAGTCTACTTGCTGCTGCTGGCTCCTGAAACTTGGGATCTTTTTGCCTTCACAAGTGT
>JAFBJQ010000654.1:18526-90210 GCA_016785345.1 Trinectes maculatus
AGCCTGGGACCTGCATCGCTTGATGTAAATGTCCTGCAGGTCGGGAAGGGTTGTTCTGATGGTCCGCTCAGCTGAACGGACTACCCTTCTCAGTGCTGAGAGATCCTGCTTTTTGCTGCTGCCCATCCATGTGCTGATGCTCCCACTCAAGATGCTCTCGATAGTGCAGGTGTAGAAGTTCCTGAGCACTTTGAGGGGGAGCCTAAAGTCTCTGAGGCGTCTGAGGTGGAACAGACGCTGCCTGGCCTTTTTGACAGTTTTTTGAACGTGCAGGGACCAGGACAGGTCCTGAGTGATGGTCACACCCAGGTATTTGAAGTTGTCCACTCTCTCCACCTCAGACCCGCCGATGCAGAGTGGACGGATGTCACTCTGCTGCTTCCTCCTGTAGTCCACAATCAGCTCCTTGGTTTTGCTGACGTTGAGCAGGAGGTTGTTCTCCCGGCACTCTCTCCAGGTGGATGACCTCCGTCCTGTAGGCCTCCTCCTTGTTGTGGGAGATCAACCCCATGATGGCTGTGTCGTCAGCAAACTTAATGATGGTGTTACTGTCTGATGTGGACACACAGTCGTATGTGTACAGGGAGTACAGCAGAGGACTCAGCACGCAGCCTTGAGGGGATCCAGTGTTGAGTGTGAGGGGGGATGAGTTATGGAGGCCCATGCGAACCACATTGTATTATTGATAAGTAATTTGATGATACATGACAGTTTTGTATCTTATTGTGAACACAAAAAGCATTATCATCATCAATATAAAAGGATCACCCCATATGCTCTCCGTTTCAGTGTGTCAGACATATCACTGATGAATTGTGTGCGATTCTATCTAATCTACTGTTTGATCTTAAACACAAATGTCTTCAGTTATCAAAAAAACAATTACATGAGCATAAAGTTATTTTGTGAACACCCACACCCTTTATTGATACATTGTTGGTGTATATTTTCTGTAATGGGATTTGATGGCAATAGAAAATCTTTTGGATCTATGGAGACATATCTATTCAGGACTGTGAGGTCATATGTAGCCTGAAAATGTATGTGATGTCATATGGAACCTGTTGAGACACAGCAGGTTTATTGAGGGTTAGTGTTTTTTTACTCCAGACCATACATGAATGAACAAATCAAACCTTAAATGCCTGAATTGATTGATAACTGAAAGTAAACCTGGCTATAAACAGATTCTTCTTAATCGCCAGCATACTGTATCTGATGCACAGTTAAAAGATCTTTCTTCAACCTACTGGTTGGCATCATCTCCACTCTCTCACCTCCTGTGACAGTACTGAATTCTAATTGCAGATTCTGCTGATGCACTCAAAGGAAAAAGATTGCCTAGCAGAGAGGAGGTATAGACAGGCTGTCAGAGGAAGGGTAAGAGGATGGTAAGGTGGAGGTACAGCGATGTGAAAGCTAAAATGAAAGGGAGGTCAACTTAGACAGTGTGCCAAGAAGGAAAAACCTGTCCAAAATCTGGCTAACGAGCCTGCAAGAGCCTACATTCTCTTTTGGCCTCCACCCACAGCAGGTACACTTTACACACAGTGCTGACAGTTTTGTGGCAGCCAGTGGCTACAGAACAGTGTGTCAGAAATGTATTTTATGCCAATAAAGCCTCTGCAGTCAATAGATGGTTTAACCGAGTGACGCTGTTAATTTCTATTTAATGTCGAAATATATTATTACTATTATGTTTTTGCCACCATTACTATACAACTGTCAATTGTCAGTGTGTTGTGTTGAACGAGTGGAGCTGAGGATGTGAGGAGTGAATTAGTGCAAGTAAAAAAGAAACTAGATTTTACTATTTGGAAAAAGGGAAATAAAAATGTGTCTGACGGTGTTAGTATTGTGGCCACAACGACATTGAGGAGCAGAATTTAAAAGATTTTTTTTTCATGAAACCTTAAAATCAGAATATGTCATTGCACAAAAAACACATGAAATTTCATGCAGTCCCACTAAACCCAATATAATTAATACATGTGAAAATATATTGATATATATATAAACAAGAAATGTACATTCACAACAAAGCAGCCTAGTTGAAATATTTTGATTGCAAAAAAATTTGCACAAGGTGGATATTGCACTGGTATTTAGTAAGAGGTGTACCCTTCGGTGATCAGGATACGTGCTGTTTTTCATTCTGATTGTTTGTTTTGGCTTTTATTGTCCTGTACCGCCGTCCTGAGAGTAGCAGCTGCTACGTGGTGGTCTCCCTGCTGGGGGTCTGGGCGGGTCTCCGGCTGTCTGGGTGCTGGGGCCGCTGGCTCGGTCATTGCTGGGGTGGGTGGCTGGGTACCTTGGCTGGGGGGCCTCTGGCCGCTGTTCTCCCGGGGCCCCGCGCCAGGGCGGGGGCTGCGTGCCCGCATTCTCTCACTGGTCTCCCCGCGTTGGGCTCGTGGCGGTCCCCGGGGTGCCTGGCCTCCGGCCTATGGTGCTCTGGGGGTTGTGGGGTGCTGTGGCGATGTGGGCTCTGGCCTGCCGGCTGCCGGGGCCAGGGGATGGGGCCATCTCCCTCCGCATATCAGCCACCACAGACTACATCCAAGTGACAAATTCCACAAACTCCATGCACACACGCACATACACACACAAACACACTCATACACAGACACTGTACCCCAAACACTACTTATTAACTCTGTCATGAACATATATACCTGCTACACCTGTGCTCTGGTTATTTCAGTCTGTTTCTACTCTGTAATCATCATCTATGTAACACTGGAATGACTGTAAATTCATGTTATTGTTGTAAACAATGTCACTGTTGCAGCTGCCCCCAGGTACCAGATCTCACTATAGGACTGCGAGCATAACCACGGTTGTACTTACTGTTGTTATTATTGTGATGTTTCTGTTTGTTATTGTCATTGTCTCTTCTCCCACTCCAACCCCAGCCCCCCCCCCGTCTCTCTCTCTGTGTCTCTCTCTCTCTCAAACTGTCAGTTCGGTAGCCAATGCCAATAAAAGCCAACAAAATGCAACAGGAAGAGTGAATCACACCCTTCCTTTGCAGAACAAATCTGTTGAAGCACAACAAGGCACCCAGAAACTATCACACTGCGTGCCTCAGCTGCCAAACAGGACATGTTAAAAAAAAAAAAAAAAGAATGTAGAATTTGTTTTTAGGTTTTTAATGACGGTGAGATTGACTTGTTGGGAAAGGCCACAACATATATTAAACGTAACTTCACGTGGATACCAACTATGTTGGACCAAGGAGGGTCAATTTGGTTATCAGCTAATTGTATTAATAATTATCAGAGACAATCATTAAAATTTAGAAATGTTTACAATAAATAGTAACCTCGGGGCACCACCCTGTCACCAGGGACCAATAACCAAATTGAAATTAATTTATCAGTCTCAAATTTACTTTAAAATGGAAGGTGTGAAATCGAGCACTGACTGTGGTAATCCAGCAAGTATTCCAAGTAATGTAATAATAAAAAATATATATAAAAATCTTTACAACATACAGGTCACTTCCTGTGACTTCCTGTGTCAGCTCTGTTATCAGTGATGTGGGGGTGCAGATGTGGTGTGTGAGTGAGAGAGAGGAGAGATAGGAAAGAAAAGGAAGAAGACAATACGACTGTAACACAGTGTAAGTCAAAATACACGCAATGTAAAACGACAGTAATACATCGCAGGTAAATGAATCATACGCAACACTGTTCTAGTCTCTGCCCAGACATAAGCCTCTTACTTCACGATGCTCCTCTGTCGGAGTTTGTAACGTGGCATAGACGACCCGCCCTGAGAGTCCTCAGCGTCCGTGGCTGGGTGTTAGATGGTCGTTCATCTCGCACTTCGGCAGTGTAAGCTCGCTCTCCTGGTGGCAGCAGTGTGATGGTTTCCTCAGGGCAGTGGGAACGATCACAGATTAGGAGACATGCTTGTCCTCTTCTGTAAAGCAACCGAGGGAAAAACTGCTCATCTCGTTTGTTAATTGTAATAAGTGTCATCATAAATTGGCCATCCTGCAGTAAAGGCTTTACGCTGCTACACATAGACCTTACAGTGGTTGTCACAGAGTTGGACTTTGATTAACTGGTACGTGTCATTGCTCTGGCACACACAACCTGAGACAGTGACAGAATGTGGTTAAGAATAGATCTTTTTCACGCAGGGCGTTTTGACATGTCACAGTAACCACAACGGTGTAAACAATGAAATAAATGATGGCTGAATTCTGTTTAGCGACTTCAGGGTCCTGGTGTTGGCTCACTGCTTAGGGCATTACTGCAACATGAACTGTACCAAGCCTTTGTTATAATAGTATCGGTGACACATGGCATTTAACCACTGTGATGTATTTCATAATGTGACAAGACGATAACAGTAAGAAAAGGCAAAAGTGTTCTGGTCTCGGTTTCATCCTGATGCCAAGAAATACAGGAACTGACACAGGTATATGGCTCCATCACTGCGACTGGAACTTTACAGGCTCAATGTGTATTTGTTATTCCCATTTGATACCATAAGTTAACTTCTCCTTTAACTCAGGGGCAGAATGTAACAGTGTTCATGTATTACTGTTGTTGACTCATGTCTTACTCTCTGGATTCTCTCTAGGGACTTGCAGCTCATAAAAGGTGATGTGTTTCTGCATATTAAAATGCCAAACAGTTTATTAATCAATAAGTCAATGGAACATCGTAAAGTTTTTCACTGAAAAAAGTCACATAAATAGAGCTAGAAGTGGAGACTTGGGAAGAGTGAAAACACCATAAAAGACAAATAAACTTGTGAGTCAGGTGAGCATTAGCTTAAATCAGTTTTTTACTTTAAGCTAAATAGCCATATTGATTGATATCCCCATCCCGTGATTTGACTCATGGGAGCATTCGAGTTTGTGTCCTATAGGCTACTAACAAGAAATATCCCACAGATAAAAGCAAAATGGTTTATGAAAACCAAATGTCTAACCACTGTATGTTGTCACAAAGGTTTAGTTTGGAAACAAAATCTACATTTATGGGGAGTTGATCGTTTGCTTTTGAACCAGTCCTTTCCATTAGGTTAGACGACCATCAACAGACGACTGAACATAAACATATCATTTTGAGTCAGAAATGGAACAATATTTTGTTTCATATAAGTACTGACGGATCATTTAATCTAAAATACCTAATGAAATGAATTTATTATAAGTTCATTAGTTTGTTTACTATAGCAAATGATTGATGATCCTCGATACGTGATGTTTTCTTACAGTATAATTTCAAAGCATTGCATAATCTCCCAAGTGGTTTGAGTTGTTAACATGAAATATAATTGTATATAACGGCCTGTTATAAAAGGGTGACCCTTGAAGGCACTCTTTTCCTAATTTAATGCTCTTAAAAAGTAAGCAGATTGCACTTGTATATGAACCAGTCAGTCAGGCCTGTCAGCTGTAAGTCAGCAGGCTGTAAACAGATATGTTACAGGCTTTAAGAGTCTTATTCTCTCTTCTTACTGAACTATTGTCATGACAGTCAAGCACGTGACCTCTCCACCATTTTATCAGCTCACAGTGAGTTCCTGTTAATCAAGAAGATGATGTGAAAGTAATTTGTTTGCATTGAGGAGACAGCCTAATAACTAATCATGTCATGAAAAATATCCTCTGGAAGTTTGGATGACGTATCATTTACTTTCCATTCATGCATTGTAAATCTGGCACAGTCACGAATTTCATCTTTGTCACCCTACACTTGTTTCTCGAACAAGTAGACAATGATTACAAAAGCCCCCTGAGTCTGGTCCTATTGTACAGCTCCACGGCCTCCATGGGTTCATAGGTATTCACGCTATTTCCATTTCCCCCAGAGGGAATTAATCATGATGCAGGCCATTATAATTTGTTCCCTGAAATTTGTCATGTATGTGCGCGGCGATGCTCGATGTTCTAGAACCGCACAAGAATCGACTCCATCAATCAGTATTACCACAGTAACGTTGTGAGAGCTCAACTTCTCCCATAGCCAGTGGAGGGGAAAGGCAATTAGGCTATGCAGGTAGCGTATGAGGGAGAGCGAGCGAGAGACAATGCCAGAGAGAGAGAGAGAGAAAGAGAGAGAGAACACCTGAATAGAAGGATAGACATGAGTAGAGCATGTTTCTTCCCCGAGCCACTTATTGGTTTTTTTTCGTTGTGCTGTGCGCCTGTTTGATAATTGGCATTGTCAAAGTGTCTGACTGACTTTACTCAGTACATAAACAGCCTCTCATGATATAAGAGGCTGAATGATACAAACATTTAAGAGTAACAATTTGCAACCTTCATTTGTCAACTGAAAAGTGCCCTGAGGGAAAATGTAGGTTAAAGGGCTATGCCCATGTTTTTGTCCCCCATTGTGCTTATTTAATAACAGAATACAGTCATTTTCTTTGTGTTTTCTTTCTCTTACAGACAGGCGTTAGTTTCCACCAAGTTCACCCCTATGAACATCCTGCTACCATTAATATTCACTATTGCGCAAGGTGTAAATTCATCCACAGCTGAAATTAGCTCTGAGCAAATGCATTTGTTTTTCTAACATCACCAGACAAGACGTGATAGCCATTTATGAAAGTATTTATGATTTATTTATTTATTTGTATTTGTGAAGCTTCTCTACAGACGTATGTCTTCAGTGGGTAATCATAAACTTCAGAACCAGAGCTACAAGTGTAGGATTTATAGTGGTTACCTGAGAAGGATAAGCCGACGAAAATGAATGGATGGATAAATTGCTAACATGACCTTCTCGCACTCTAAACCATACGGCATATAAACTTTCAAACTATTTAGTATTTTCAAATCTTCTGCTTCTTTGAAAATGAATGCGCCCCCCTTTGACCAAACTTACTAAATCGATTACAGGGGCAACTAATTAAGCCACATGTCAATAACTCATCCCAATTAAGGCAGAGAGCAGAAATCGGGCATTCACTGAGTCCAGGCCAGGTCTGCTTCGTATCGATTCTGAACTAACGCCAGGCGTTTGTCCGGGGCTGCTGCTGCACGTCCACAGCGTCTTTCCACACTCAACAAGTGCTGTAATCAAGTCTGCAGATAAAGCGGGTAACAAGCCAAAACCGTCAGAATCCATTACGGATTTCTGTGTGTGACGCGCAGACTGATCAGTGCTGCATTGATAGATCGCAGTGAGAGGGATGGGAGGACAATTTCCACGCCATCGCTTTATGAATTGTGTTGTGCTGTGCTCCTTTCCCTTTGTTAGATTGATGAGAAATAATGGCGTACTCAATTGGTCTGCCTCTGCCTTTTTGTGATACAGTTTTGTCTTCTCAAAGACAAATGGACTGGAAAATCTCACAGGATTAGTGAACTTTTACATATATACACGGAAGGCTCTCAGTTTTTTGCTTTTTTTAGATTTAGATTTAATATAAAGAAGCAAAACATTGGTTATTATCTTTACTGGGGAAAAAATATTGCTGCATTTGCATAACACATGTACAGCATAGTTATTAATAACAATCTTTAGTTTGTCAGTCTGTGTTAGTGATTCAGAATCAAAGGTCTTGCTCAATTAGCAATTAGCTTAGCCTTATTGTCCAACAATGTGAGAAGTCATCCCTACCTGTGTTTTTGCTACTTTCAACAGTTCCATGTTGTCCCTGGAAAGCAGTTTGGCAATATATTTTCCTAATCTATTATTGGGTGTATTGTGTTCCTTTGTCACCCCTGCAACAACATACTTTTTATAGTTGTACCTCCAGCACTGACGTATGCAAGTGTACTTGACAGCACAAGTGCGGTGGCTCGATTACAGGGATAAAATGCAAGTGAGTTTTTTTCTTTCTCTTTTTTTTCCCTCCTTCTCACTCACACTGGAGTGGAACCAGCAGGTTTTGATGGATTAGCCTCATTATACCCTTCACATAGACTTCTATTAAAAACCTCCAGACAGACACTCACATTATAAACCATGACAGGGACATCTTTAGGAACAAAAAGACAGTGTATTTCCTTCCCTCTGTTACAGAGTCCGTCTGATGGTGACGATATTTTTAACCTAGCACAACAAACATTTGCCTCTGTGGTTTCTGTACGTAGCAACCACAGAATATTTAGCCATCATTACCATTGCTATTCTCAGACCTATTTGCATTAATCAGGATTTTAAAAAAAGATCGCATTGTACTCGTTACACACAGGGAAGTGCAGGCAGTAAACACTGTGGAACTGGATGATGGATATGTATGCATAAGTCAAGTGTGCAGTTTGCACGCAGAGAATGAAATGCCAAAAGATGTGAGAGGGGGGAAAAATGACATATTGTAATGAAAGCTTGCCCAACCATTTATGTCTGAGCTAACCCCTCATCATTTTGAACAAAGGAGTGGAAAATTGACCATTCTGCCTGTATCCATCATTCATAAATTAGATAACCTTTTACTTCCAGCATTTCTGTTGCACAAGCAAATCGCTGCAACCACAGGTAGTGAGTCTTTTTTTTTTTAATCGGAAATGTTTCTGCTCAATTGGAAACACTGGAAAATCTAATTCTGAATAAGCTTCTAATCTTCTAAATTTCATTCTCTCAGAGAAATATGTTAATGCCCGGCTTTGTGTTGTGGAAACAATGAGTGTGGAAAGTGATTTGAATGGGGGGAAAAAAAGTCCCCTGCCTTGGTCTGATAAATGAGCTCATCGCTAATCCTAATTGTGTCAAAAGTGGGATTTACCACTTCATTTTCTAAACAAGCGGCGGGGCATCACACCAAAGTGTGGTTTGCTATCAATCTCATGCGACTATCGCCAGGGTTGGTTAATTTTGCAGTGTGTACAATAGCATGGGGGCATGTACCTTTCTCTTCAGGCAATAATTGGCTGTAGCTGTCAGTAAATACACGGTTTAAATCATAACCTCCCTTATCAGCTGCTCGCCAGTCCTGCTCTGTGTGAGGTGAGGGGGGGGGGGGGGGGGGGGGCAGGCCAAAACAAACCTCTCCTTCCACACTGAGAATTCTCTAATGTCATATTAAACCAAGTCATTTTAGGAAATGAATCTTGGCATAATTAAGCCCACACCACCACCACCTTAAACTGATTGTTTTTGTACTGGCAATTCAAATTGCCTTTTGCTTTTAGCTTGGGGTTATTGAGAAGCAGATTTGTCAGGTTGCAAAAAATGTACAGCGATACCTGGTGGAGATGTTTCTATCCAGCCCGTCATCCATTTATTGTGTTTACTTATTAATCCTAATAATACAGACAAAGGCAGGACACTATATAAAATGCAACGTTTAAAAACAGCAATGCCAGTAGAGAGACATAGTAAAATAACATGGCAGTGAGTGGTACACACCACAGAGACAAGGATTAGAACTTGGAATTAGTTCTTATCCATGATGCTTTGAAAAGATCATTGTGGACATTTTTGAAAAACCATCTCTTAAGATTATATAATGAACCGTGATGGGGAGCATACACACAGCCTTTATGTTTGTATGTGTTTGTATTTCCTCAAACTACAGTATATGGTCATGTCATATCTTCCTGGTTGGTATTGATTGGTTTTATTAAATAAAGGTTTTAAAAAATGTGCTGTTTTACGTTTTAGTGACAACACACAAATTAAACACTGTCATCATATATGTGAACAAAGGTTTTGTTTTGTCGTGATGTTTGTCTTCCTCTCTTGTTTGGCATAAAATCCATACAAATGCAAATGAAACGTTTAAAAACGACAGCAGACGTGATAAATGTGTCGTGTGTTTTTTGTGCCTGTGTGTGTGTGTGTGCTAGAAAATATATGGGCACCCGTGTGTCTTGTCAGGGACCTGTGGGTGCGCGCTGACGGTGCACACTGCAAAAAGTGTCCTTCCCCACACAGTGACATGTCATAGTCTGTTTGTTTGTGGTGTGATTCCGCGCAGGGCATAATAACAGCTATTTGTTTATTTATTTAGCAAACTAGTTTCCGTCCTTCTTTGTCTGTCTTCCTGTTTGGGGAATATTTCTCAGCGTGTTCTAAGCTTGTTGCGCAGCCACTTGTTCCCCAGGCATCCGAATTTTTCCTCCAAGCAACAAACTGCGTCGCTGCATTGTGGGAGACTGATTTTAAAATTGACATCGGGGCTCAGCAGCTTGTCGGGGTCGTGTGTGTGTGTGTGTGTGCGTGTGTGTTTTTGCAGCGCGTTTAATGCTGAAGTCATTCTCCGTCTCTTACAACAGCAGCCAAGGACACGGAGCATCAGCAGAGAGAGACAGAGAGACAGAGAGACAGAGAGAGAGAGAGAGAGAGAGAGACAGAGAGAGAGAGAGAGAGAGAGAGAGGTGAGCCGAGCGGCAGAGAGGAAGGTGCCTCCTCTCGCCATCGTGATCATTGTCTCTGCGCGTTGCCTCGGTGTCGGGGTGAATGATGCTCTAACGGGAGGCGATCGGGGGGATTTAACTTCCAACACACACACACGCGCGCGCGCGCACGGACAAACCTATGCCCGGACCTCGGCTTCTCTCCCCTTCGCCAATGCAAACGGAAATATGCAGCGAAGCCTCACCATCCTCTACACCGGGTTACTGGGGGTGTGCTTGGGTTCGAGCTCAAGTTTCCCAAGTAACATCAATATAGGTGAGAATGACGCGCACGCGCCGGGTCTTTTGTCTCACTGATTGTGCGTGTGTGTGTGTGTGTGTGTGCCCTCAGCTCTCCGCGCGCTCTAACTGCCGCTTCTCTGCTGCTCAACAGGAGGATTGTTCCCAACCGAATCGCACGAATATGAGGTGTTTCGCTTCGCCCTGTCTCACCACCAGGACATCCCCAAACTGGTGCCGCAGGTGGACATGGTCAAGATGGGGAACAGCTTCTCCATGACGTATGCATGTAAGTGGAAACATCCTCTCCTGCCTCTGTCCCCATCTCTCTCGCTCTCTCTCTCGCTCTCTCTCTCTCTCTCTGGTGACGGACTGGTGCCGGAGCGCATTGAACTCCATACAGCTATCATCTCACACACCACAGGCCCAAAGCAAAAACACGCGTGTCTGAGTGTGTGTAACCTCGTTAACTGTTGCGTGGGACTCCCCCCCCCCTCCTCTGTGTGACGGCAGCGTGGTCTTTGCGCACGCCACGCGGGCATCTGGAGCCGTGTCGCATCAGGTTTTTACAGACACGCGTGTAAACCCGCTGCCACTGGAAGACGCGCTTCTTATGTCTTATGACCACGGATCACAGTCCCATTATTGTTATGTCCCGGAAGAGCACACGCACACACACACACCCCACCACCACCGTGCACGCAAACACAACGTGTTTCAACTTTTAGTACTCACCTGCCCTGAGTGCGTCATCGTGGATGGAGATGTGTGTGGGAATAGTGGTGCCAGTGGGATGAAGTGAGATGACAGCATGGTGCCAGTGGGGGGTGCAGGATTTATGGACAGTGAGGATGTTTACAAATCCGCATTCAGAGTCACTGGGCAGAGCAGTCTTGTCAACTTGTTAGTTGTTTGTTGACCCTGCTCTTTTCCCTCATCTTGTCCCATTCCGACTCCTCTGAGTTCTCCTCATTTCTCCTACTCATTGCCCTGAAGTGGCAGACATCCAGGTGATACCCTCCAACAACACTGCCTTGCTGTCTCTCTGCCAGCTGTGTGACGTTGCCTCGGTGACAGACGTTTAGTTACTTCATCAGGGCGCCAATTGTTGCCGTTCCGGAACTTGTCTGAAATCCAAATAATAGGTCTTTGCATCATCTATTCCGGCTCACACAAAGCCACAGATTTTTGCTGTGGTTCACGGATGACACAGAGAAGTGGGGAATAAAAAGCGTGATGCACACAGTGTACTATCATAACGACATTCTGACTCAGAGGTATAGTGTCATGTGGTGTTCAGCACTGGCTGTTGAGCACAGATATATCTGTGCTTTTGTGTTATTTACCATCATCTTCCCCCCAATTCAATTGATGGTGCTCACCCTTTGCAGAGATGGCTTTTTCCGTGTGTATTATTCTACAGAGATGACTCCAAGAGTATAATAATAGCTATGGAAAATATTTGCCAAGCGGCGCAACCCCCTGCCCCTCTCTCCCTCCAGCTCCTTAGGACAGGGTGTCAGGCAGAGCTGTGTAATGAAATGTAAACACCCTTGTTAATGAGATGCTCCTCCGCTCAGGAGGGAATGTCACGTGAGCACGAGGGTCAGTCTGCAGCTGAGCGTTTTTAAGGGCTATGGCAAGTGGAGGTGTGGGGGGGGCGGGCGGCAGTGACTTCTCAGTTTCACCGAGCAGCCAGTCGCAGTAACAAAGAACAGTATTGGGGGGGGATCACAACAATCAATGATTTGTTTGTTGTGATCAGTTCGAGCTCCGTTTCATGATCGGTTGAAAACATGAAAACAGATTTGCGTATTACTTTCTGTTTATCTGTTCTGTTTTGGTTGACTTCCTGAACCTGATTATTCGACAGTATGGTGTTTCATGAACCCTCTCTGTCCTCTGAGCCGCCAAACCCGACGTCTCTTCTTCGTCCTGTCACTCATATCACTGCAGTCAGGTACGGTGGCGGGCTGTGGTTGAGGCACGTCAGAGCTTTTCACAGAGAACCACACCTCGTCCTGGCGTGCGTGTCAGTTGTTCTGAAGGATTGGTGGAGGTTATGGAGACGTGTTTATGAGGTGGAAAATAGGCTCCAGGGCTTTTGTTATAATGAGTGAGATGAGAACGGCAGCCTATTCCTGGCTTTTTATTTAAAAAGCCTCCATTAAGACGTGTGTGCGCGTGTGTGTGTGTGTACGTGTGTTATCAACACAGCATCTGGGTGCCCACTCTGGCATCAGCGTAGGATGTCTTGAGTGAGTGACGGTTCACCTCTGAGAGTGTGCGTGAGTGTGGCTTTTTGGGTACACAAGTGTGAAAAGCAGCGGGTGAATGGGCCCTTGTGCACAGGGATGAATGGAGCTCCGGATGAGGGTGATACTCATCAGCTGGCTCTTATGACTAGCCGCTTCCTCCAGAAGCAAGCGCACACACACACACAGACACACACACACACACACACACACACATGCTTAGACATGCACGCTCCTTGGCACCTGCCTGGAGAACAGGAGGATAAGGGCAGAGGTGTTGGAGAGAGGTGGGTTGACTGGGGCAAAGGTGAACAAGAAAACAGAAGAGAGGAAAGGGAAGAAGCAGAGAATAAATAGAAACGTTTAGTGAATTCTGATGTGATTCATTTTATTACCCGCCTGCGGCTGTGATGATGACATCAACACCGTTGGCGTATTGTGAGACTGGGTAGTGGAACTAATTTGTGTTCCTCCTCCATCTTCTTTCTGTCATCACAAATCTACTGAACCAAGTCATAAACAGGAAGAAGTCCTCCGTATGTATGGATCACGGCTCTCGATCTAAATGTGCCCGTGTTTTTACATTTCCAGTGAAGCATTCCCTGGACTGGCTCATTTTACATTTCCACCGGATAAAAATAACCACCAGGGATGCTGTGTGTACATGGAGAATATTAGTCACTGTTAGATATTGCATTACCATAATCTGCTATTGATTTGCTTTATAATAAGGATGTCACTGAATCACTAGCTTCATGTCAGCTCCCCTGCAGGCTCACGCCTACTATATCTCCCTTTCATGTCATATAGGTGTATGATGAGTGTTACACTAAACTGTGGTCGGTTTTATTTTTTCACAACTGTGCATAACATTGCACGAAGCAACAAAACATAACCTTTCAGAGAGTATTACATTATAAATAGATTGAAATTTAACTTCTGCATTCACTTAGTTTGATTTGATTTTGTGTCCAGTTCAGCCGCTCAGATAATAAACCTTTTCGTCAAGACTAATTAGTGTTCATGGAAAAGGCGATTTGTGTTGTCAGTGTGATGTAGGCAGCAGTATTTCCTCAGGTCTCTGAGGGTCAGTTAAAAAAGACTGGAAGACGATCTATGAGGCAGCCGTGATCAATGGACTGAGCCCCGCATGGAGGGCTGCCGAGCCGATCGATATCGCACAGATGAGAGGCGGGTGGGGGAGGGGGGCACTTCCCTCTGGGTAAACCTAGAGGACGGATATGAATTATTCTCCGATGACTGGACGTATGTAGGTCTGTGTCACAGAGAAAGTGAATAGGTAGAGGTCAAGTCCCGGGGTGGTCGAACGTTGGTGGTAAATCAAAGTCCTGCATTGTTGGCTATGAGCTGCAGAATCTGTGCTGCATTCGGATTCCCTGTGTATAACATTAAAAGCATTGTATTTAATACTGGACGTATGGTTAAGGTTACTGATTAAACTAGATGTGGGTGTAACTTGGTCATCGAATTTTCCTGGAGAGCACAAAACTGATTTGCTCTTTGCAGCAGGAGTCGATGTCACACATAGACAATTAGGAAATACTGAGCACAGCAACACTGTGCTTCTTCTTTCATGTACTATGGCAGCCACCACATAAAGAATTCTATATGAGAAGGCTATAGGAGAGTGGATGGATGCTGGGACTTCTTTCCATCTGTCATGCCAAGTCCAAAGCATTGTTGATTTTCCCATGGCAGTGACGACAGCATAGACAAATTTGATTCGACATAGAAACGTAACATAAGATTATTACAACTCCATCAAAGAAGTTACATTTCATTTTCATCCTCTGTGTGTGTGTGTGTGTGTTTTGTTTGTTTGTTTGTTTGATGAATGATCAGAAGGATTATTTGAGATCAAACCATTTGGACCAAAACAGTTCTGAGTCTGGATCCATGTTTTTTTTTAGTTTTTTTTTTTTTTTAGTTTTGGAGCGATGTAAAACAAAAACAAAGACATTTTTATGATGTTGACAAGTGCAGGTTTGGTCACTGTGGTCCAGATCCAGATAATAATCCCAGGCCGACAGACATATGATTGTTTGATTATTTTGTTTGGCAGACGCGTACGCTTGAATGAGGGCCACCTGAGTTTTATGTAGAAATAATAATGTACTCACTGAGTTAGTTGCTGAGATTTGGGAATGCTGCATCTTCCCTAAGGAGACGTCTGACATCTGTAGGTCATCAACGTTATTGAAAAGAAAATTGGAAAATTATGAACCAAGCTGACTTCCTGCTAGATCAATGAGATGTATTTGCTTTCAGATTAACCACAAAATAAATAGTTTACAAACTCCCCAACCCTTTTGACTTGTGAGCCTTAAAAACAATCAGTCATCCTTGCCTCGCTATGATTGGGGGCTATTAGCTGGTCAACCAGAGGTGGACAGTTTTTATTCCCATATTTTTCTTTACCTTCTGTGGTCCTCACCTGTAGGTCGGGAACCAGTTCACCAAGACCCATATCAACTGTACCTTGTTTAAATGTGACCCCACCCCTACAAAATAAAATCCCCATTCAGAAGTCAACCAATACAACCATTTAATGTACATGAAAAACATCTACTGCAGCGTCCGCCTGGCTCAAGTTTTCCTCATCGCTTCGGCACCATGATCTGACTACTAAACAGTAATGTGTGCAAGCATGTAGTTTCATGAGATTCAATGGTCAAACGCTTGCACACACACACACACGCACACACACACACGCACACACACACACACACACACACACAATGGTTAGCGGGAGGCAGAGCTTGAGCAGATGCATTTAATGTATTATTCAACGCACCACATCCTAAGCCATCACTCTGTGGAGTTATAAGCATAAATATGTAATAATAACCCTGCAGGAAAAAAGAGAGAGAGAGAATTGAACGAGCTCTGTTTAGTTCTGTATCACTTAAAAGTGCTCGGCTGGCGGTAGGCTTATTCTGAAGCGAAAAAAAGTCTCGATATGTGTACGTGCATACGTTTCTCGCTACACGCCAGTTTCCCTCCACCCCTGCCCCAAACAACATCCTAGTAGAGGCTTGTCGAAGCTGGTGTCAGTGATGCTCTAGGGTATTGTCTTTTTACTGTGTAGCTCCTGTGTCAGTCGCTGGGGTACAGCCGCGGTGACTGACTTCCACAGTACATGTTCAGAGGGATTACGGCGTGCTCGGCGTGTTATTGAGAAAGGCAGACGAGCAGCAGATCACCACTCCCTCCTGACCGCTTGGAGCGCGACTGTTATTTGTCAAGGAGAAAACAAAGGGAACGGTGTCGAGAATGAAACGAGAGAGAAAGTGACAGTCGTCCTCCTGGGCTGGAGTCTGGCATGCGCTGGTTTGATGAATGAGAAGCCTCTGATTTTTCTTTTCTTTTTTTTTTTTTTGGTGCCAGAGATGGAGAATGGCCCTTAGCAATCAATGCAGATCAGCCAAAACTGCTCTCCCAGCAGCAGCAGCAGTAGCAGCAGAGTGATGGAGTGAGGCGCAGGAGGGGGACAGAGATTGTTTCTTTGTGCTGTTGTGTTTCGTTTTGTACAGGGAGCAAGGGTCGAGGGGAGAGACAAAAGAGACACGTGCAAGGAGAAAATCAGCAACCTGTCATTTCATCCCCTCACTCTCTGATACAGCTGTTTTCCAAGTGCCACTTAGATGAAACCCAGGATCCGTCGTCCAGCACCGTGACATTTGAGAAATCAGCTGCCAAGAGAAGAAACCAGTCCTCTTTTCCCCCCACACATACACCTGTAGCCCTCCAAATAAACACACACACACATTATATGATTATATTCTCGTTGTATTGCAGAGCCTCCTCTGAATTCTCCTCAATATTCACACAAGCCCCCATAGTATTTAAAACAAATCTGTTGTCTCTGGAGGTTTTGGCAGCTGGGATGTGCAGGTCTGAGCTGCACGTCGCACGCGGGGCTGGCAATTAGAAAACAATGCGTTTGGGGATGTAGACCAGGATTTGTGGAGCGGGTGGAGAGACAAGCACCGGATGATGGCAGCTGTCATGTTTTTTTTTTTTTGTAAGAAGCAGAGTCGCTTTTTTGTCAAACAGTAGTAATCTCACATCTCAGGAGCTCCTGTGTGCTTTAATGAGGAACACAGCCTACAAGCATATTAAACAGTGTGACAAAGTACGTGCAGTCACTGTTACGGGGACAGGGCTGTTGTCAGCCACACGCTGTCTGCAGATGCCTCACTGTGACAACTGACCTGCAGCAGTGACCTAAAGTTGGGGGAAGCAAACACGACAATGAAAACAAATGCTGGTTTCAACTTCTGCAATGAAAAAATATATTCTGGCTTTTTACAATCATCATGTTTTGATTTTTGTGTCTGTGTGGTTTGGACTGCTGGATTTTTAAAAAACACGGTATTTATAAAGATATTATTTTTCGTATTACATTTGATCTTCCTTTGGATTTTATGCCCGAGTCCATTAGAACCATTTATTTCCCGGAGGCTTGACTGAAATTTGTTAAAAAACAAAAACAACAAAAAAAGGAATTAGCATGCATGTCGTGAATCCAACTCCTCTTGCTCTGCCTATCAACCTCCATCGCTTCCTCTGTCAGAGAAATGAAAGCGTGTGAGGGGATCTGTCCCTCTGCACCTGTCGACACTGATACACAGATGGGAGGCTAATTGCGAAGGGATGATTGTTAAGGAGATAATTGGAGTTTCCATACCCCCCTGAAAGGAGTTGGTCTGGGCTTGGTTTCTGACCTGCTGCCCAGGTAAGCATTTATCCAGCATGCGGCTGGGCTCCAGATTGGAAGCGTGGCGAGAAACAGCGAGGAGGAGTGCAATGGCCTTGTGTGAGAGGGTTATAGAGTGAGACACAGGACAAGCGAGAGAGCGAGAGAGAGAGAGAGAGATGTTCAGAGCCGAGGGGAGTGCTCTCACACCCTCGATTACCCATTTAATGAGGCGATGCTGTGCCATTGTTTTATTACTTAGAGGAAATAGGAGAAATCTAGATTTCACCGTGTGGTCCCCGTTTCCCACTGCTAGTCTGGCATTTGCTCTCTTAGTGCGCCGCAGTCTTCCCATCATCTCCTCTAATGCTCCATGTTTTTCCTGCTCTCCAGCCACCAGCCCGGCCTCCTGGCTGCCCCCCGTCTCCCGTTTTAAGACATGATCGCTTTTTGGCACATCCTCATTAACCTTCCATTACCCCCGTTTCTGTTAGCGCAATCTCTCCTGAGTATCCAGCGCCCTCCAACATTAATCCGAGAACCGTTTGGCTGGTCATCTGCTCTGATCGCTGCTGTTCCCAACTGTTAAGTCACTGTGACAGGAAAAATAACAGTTTGACCCGGCATAACACGAATTACAGTCATTTATCAACACAGAAACATTCAAGACTTTAGCATCTCCACATCAGCCTCCTTTCTGTTTTTTTCTGCCTTCGCCTCAGCGATTATGTTTTTATCTGTCTCGTCCTCCACTTTCTGTATTGTTGTTTCTCTTCTTTGCCACACACAGCGGTAGCGGCGGCGACATAAATGCAGTTTTATGGCTATTCCGTAAACTATAAATCTTCCTGGAGCTCGAGGGGCTAAAGCTCTTTATACTGGGGAACAGCGACTGCACGTCTCTGGAGCGCAGCACTCCATGGGGCATATGGGTAGTCTATAGAGATGTGAAGGCAGTGAGGCAAAACCATGCTGCCCACTAAAAAAACCTCAGAAAACCTTTTTTTGTATTTCCTACAGAATATGCATGGATTGAGAAACCCTGCAGCTGTAAACTGACCCGTTATCACTCAGCCGATCAGTTGAATCATTTCCTCCAGGGCAGATTTCAAGTCCCTTGTGGGAGATGCCAAAAAACAAAAAAATAAAACTCCTCCTCAGTCACGTTTGGAGACATTCATGCAGATCCATGTTGGTGCTGCATTTCAGTCCCCTGGGCCCTGTCCTCTGCACGGGAGATTGATTGTACTGTGTGAGTCACGCTGTGTTGGAGGGTTCATGGAGAAGGCCTCCCCCACCCATCACCTGAGGGATTCTTCACAAGCACAAGCTGCGTGCGAGACTCGCTCTTGTCAAAATCGGCGACATTTTTTTTTCCAGAGCTGTGTGGAGGAGGAGTGTTGTTTGATGGATGTATCCATAAGTGTGTGCAACCTTAACAGGTCCTGACTACATCTACATGGTGTGTGTGTGTGTGTGTGCACGCGACTTCATTTCCTGGTCCTCTCATTAACAAAGCTGATTAGCCCTCTGGAAGATGGATGGCACCAGAGGGACCACAACATGCTCTCTGTTTTTATTACACACATCATCTGACAGTTATTAGCCATGGGTGGCTGAGTGGAGGATGATTGTGTGTGTGCTCCACTGTCGGGTGTCACATGTGTATATCTCCTCTCAAAGTGCTCCGTGGTTGATTGACTGACCCTTCACCCTTGCAGAGGTGGTGTATATTACTGCCTGATGTGACAGCAGCCTCGTCGGCCCGATCATCCCTTTTCACCCTCCAGCAGGATAACCTCAAGTAAATATGCAAAAGAGTCAGTAGCGTTGTGTGTGTGAGTCTCAAACAGTGGACTGTGTGTCATCCTTCTTTCCCTGCTTTCATATCGACACTGGTTTGTTAGTATATAAGGAAATGAAATGGGGGAGAGATGGTGGGCGAATGTTTCCGACGGGACACATTCCTGGGAGGTTTGATAATTGGCAACCTAACCCTCAGGGCAATGCCTGCAACGCTTACACAAACATAATTGCACATATGCATTTGTATAGCAGCACATTGATTGGTTTTATGATGAACTGCTCTAGGGATGTAAGGTCTGTGACGGGGAAGAAATCATTTTGCATCACAGTGCCCAAATAGGATATAATCATTATTGATATGTCAATATAACCAAGTACAACAATCAAGTTATACGCTTTTAGAACACAACATTTTAAAAGACCATTGCTCCGGTTGCCTTTATAAGGAAAGACATTGATTTAAGTTGATGACTTGGATTAACTGATAACTGGACAGAAAATAAGGCATCAATAGTTTTTGTTATGTTACACATTATATATCAACATTAATTAATTATTGACTAATCAGTTAAGTTAAATCAGGGGTTGGAGCCACACTAATGGCTGTGCTTAGGATTTTGCTGAATGCTAATTGCTGAATGCCACTAATGTAAGATACAGTACTAAATACAAAATCCAGCTGTGGTTGACATCATCAGCTATGCAGATGTTTGCTCAGGATAAGACTTTCATGACAGTTGTGGTTGCGATATATCATCATTCATCTGGATATCATCTGGATCATCAAAGTGTCCCTCTCTGCAGCCCATCATTTTGATCATGGCTAAACAATAGCTTGTTTTTCTGTCTCGACAGAGACAACAGATAAGTGGTGTTGTGTTGTAAAGGTGACATTGGATGGCTGTTGCAAAGCTATTTGTGTGATTGTGGCGTACAACTGTGGGGCTCTGTTTGTCAGGGTTATGCTGAGGTGACGACTGCTTGGCTGGAGGTTGCTTTTTAAAGTCTTTGTTGTTCGATGCTCAGAAGAAAATGAAAAATGATTTCATGTTGTCGGAAACTAGAAAAATAAGCAGAAGAGAGAATTGTGTACCTTTGATTGGTGAATAACATGAGCAGCTTAATAAAAGGACATTGTTCTTTGTGGGGTCACTGGACATGTCGGTCCACAGTAGAGGGTCTCCATTAAAAAAAAAGACCTTTATGGATGGCTGAGCAAAAAGCCTCCAATCAGTACGCTCCCTCCAGCTGATCCCAGCGTCCTGCTGCTGTAAAATTTCCCTCTGTACTGCTGACCTTAATGTTGCAGGATAATAGCATGCAAGTCCCAGGGGAGAATAATAGTAGAAAAAGCTCACTTCCTTATGTGTGTGTGTGTGTGTGTGTGTGTGTGTGTGTGTGCGTGTGTGTGTGTGTGTGTGTGTGTGTGTGTGTACATATTGCAATGCCCTTGTCAGAATTTGTGGTGCTCATGCGGTCACCGTGAACCCATGAGTCTCGGGTACATGTGTTTACTTATATTGATTCTGGTAAACCTGGCTATGTGCATGTGAGAAATGGTTCTGTGACTGCTCTCTGTACAATTCAGTTCAGCTGCATGGATTTATTTTTATTTATGAATCTATTTCTATTCTTTTTGGACACATGAAGCAACACAGAGTTTTTGAGAAACGACTCATATGTCATTCACATAAAGGAGCAGCCCTGTAAAACCACAGTCTTTTACACAGCTGAAGGACTGAGGTATTAGTGAGCAGTTCGAGTGGAGCAGCAGGGAGGCAGGCACCAAGGGCACCTTGACAGTAATCACATACATCCATTCACCAGTAGCTTAAAAATACTGTTGATCTCATTCATAGCAGATGTATTTCTCACGTCCACTAGTAAGAAAAATATGTCAGTCTTCTATTTAATGCTGAGTAGGAAGCAAATTATCAAATCTTCCAGCATCATGCTTTTTTAAGACTTGACGTTTCTGATGCAGTGTGTGATGTTCGACGGGGGTTTTGAAACATCCGGAGCTGCTGTGAAAGATGCAGCATCGCATCCCACTCCCCCCCCCCCCCCCCCCCCCCCCCCCCCCCCCCCCCCCCCCCCCCCCCCCCCCCCACCGCCCCACACCTCCACCCCCCCAGCAGCCCTCACAGCATCCACAACTTCAGATTTAGGAGCAACTGTCATAAACACGCCCCTCTTTGCAGCCGGCGCAGACGCGTCTGTCATTTGATATTTGGTTCATGCTAAGCAGGGGAACAGCTGCAGGGCACAGGAAACAGAACAGGGAAGACAGTAGCGGGGTGAGTTGTTTCTGACAGCTCCTCCTGTTGTGTTAGTATCAGCCCCTGTAGGATTTGAGTGTTTTTTTTTTCTTTCCCCCGTTTTCCTGCTGACCAAAACGCTTTGGCCACACCAAATGCAAATCAGCCTATTGCTCATTCATAGGAAAAGTTTAGAATGGGGGGGTGGATGTATATGTTGGCAAAGCTTGTTGTTGACTTTGGAAAATGTTGTGGTTTATTTAGAGTGTAAATACAAAAATAGATGGGATGCAGTGGAAACCTGCCACTATTACAGATAATGTCTTAAGAGTCGGTTTTGCAAATTTGCCGGCTCCTCAAGCGGAAACATAATTATGACAAACATTTCCAAATACTCACTCCATCTTCAAAAAACCTTTAGCAGCTTTGAGATACTCTAATCCCTGCTGTTGCCCAGGCAACCTCAGTCCTGCCGCTATGGCAGCTGTAACTTTGGCGATGAGACGCGTTGTGCCAGGGTGGACAGGTGTTGCTGGGGTCCTCGAGATCACGTTAGGTGTCTCTGCCTCGCCTCGAATGTCTTTACACGTGTGGTGTACCGCTAACAAGCCGCTCACACACAACCACACACGCGCACAACAAGGCGCCCCTCTATTCTGCTATCTGAGCTGAGACTGCTGAGTTACACTAATATTCCGTGTCACGCTCATGTCGAACCAGACAAGCACATGCTTCTTTTGCCAGCACGAAGCAGGAGGTCCGTGCCACATGGCTGCATGTTGTTGTTTTTTTTCTCCATCAGACAGACATACTGCAGGTATGAGAAATGACTCATATATTCAGTGTAATGTGATAACCTGCAACAGGGCACGGTAATGGGACACTGCACAACAAGTCAAACAAGCTCTCATTGCCTTTTATCCGAGCAGAACACGGCGACCACCGCTGAAACTGGTCCTCGAAAATGGTCACGGGAAATAGAATGCTGTGTGCTGGTGGAAAGCAATAGCCGAGAGAGGGTCCATTTACTAGCGAGAGCGTGTGCAGACCATGAAGGAAAGATAGTTGTGCTACTGAGTCAGAGTGGCGAGGTGCAAAATGTCTATTTCAGGGCTTTTTTTTTTTAAGTAGGGTGAGTCACCAGGCTTTTGGAGCACTAGTGGATGCATATGTGTGTGTGTGTTTGCACATGTACTTTGGTGATATGGCTCTCCCTGTCTCACTCTCCTTCTATCTCCGTCACACACACGCAAACCCACATGCACGTGTCTGCCTGGAGGGTGCAGGTCTGTGACAGGTTAGGCGTTTTGGGCGCGGGCCATCCTCTCTCTGTCTTCCCCTCAGCTCCTGGCAGTGAGCTGGCCCTCGCACACGAGGGACAGGCAGCGACTTCAATCTGTTTGGAAAATACATCACCACGACATAGGAAGAGCCCAGGCCAAACCCGCGAGTGCAGATATAGCCCGGGCGTACCTCTGTCAACGTGCATTTGCTATTTTAAGCCATTAGATGGTGTGAAGGAAGTGTGAGAGTGAGGAGTGACAGGAGGACAATGAGAGAAAGAGAAATTGACAGAATGAAGGAGAAAAGCAAATGAGAGATGGTAGCCGCCTCCTGCTGCCAGTAAAATGTCAACGGACCCCCGGGGATGCATTGATTAACCTCTTCTCTCCTAATCTGCCTCCACCTCCTCCACCAACAGGTCAACTTTGCATAAGCATGGCACAGAGTAGAAGAATGGACAAGGCCATGAAAAATATGTTCAACTGAGAACTGTTAAAAACTTCTATTACTTCTGCATTGAATGATATATTTTATTGTAATTCTCTCCAGGGTTGCGAGTAATGTGTTTTATTATCAGACAGTCGAATGCCAAAAGGTCTATATTAAAATACTTTTCATGACACAAGTAGAAAGTCCTTCCCTCGGTGTAAGACATGAAACACAGCCCACTGACACAGTGTGGGAGCTGGAATGCACAGATGAACTGGTTATTTAACTCACAGCATCTGATAGAATTGTCTCATCTCCCCTCTCTGTCTATTCTCTCCCTCACAGTTTGCTCCCAGTTCTCTAAAGGGGTGTATGCCATCATCGGGCTGTATGACAGGAAGACAGTCAACATGCTCATGTCCTTCTGTGGAGCGCTGCACGTCTGCTTCGTCACGCCGTCCTTCCCCATTGAGACGGCCAACCAGTTTGTCATCCAGCTGAGGCCTGAGCTGCAGGACGCCCTGGTGGGTGTCATCGACCACTATGGATGGACCAAATTTGTCTACATGTACAGCTCTGATTCAGGTAGGGAACATGGAGTCTGGTCTGTTTTCGCCCTTTACCTGTCATAAACCATATAATCTCATATATAACAAACCATACTGCATGGTTGTTTTCATTCCATTCTTATATTTCGATTCAGAACTGCCTCACTTGTACTAAAACATCAAAGCCTAAAAGTATAGAATTTCATAAAAATAACTACAATATGCAGTTCAGCAACATGCATGTGAAGGCAGTCGCACCTGCACCAGCCAGAGCACTAAACTAACCCCCGTTAGTCATCTCAGATTGCCATGGCGACAGCAATGGGGTCAATTGCAGCCATTGTGCAACAACGTGCAGCCTTCGGAACACATCTTTTAGACCACCATCCTTTTACAGACAACAGACAGAGATGAAGTATTGACCTGCTGTGACTGGCAGATAAATCCCATAATGGAACAAAAGATTAAGCTTTTCATTCAGGGGCCCAGTGTAGTTAATCATTATCACAACAGTTGCCTTTACATGAAAATGTCAAAAAAAAATGGACTGTTTTTGTTGGCTTCAAACATCTTAATAACGCTCCTGCAGGGGCAGGCAGAAATAAAGTAGCACACCTGTCAGCCTGCTGTTTCCTCTTCACCCTTTCCACTCTAACCAATCAGCTGTACCCTTCCCATAATGCCATGCCATCTGTACCAGGTGCTGTGAGTTTTGGAGCTTGACCATGATGAGTGTGTTTTGTGTGCGTGCGTGTGTGTGTGTGTGTGTGTTCATTTCCATGCTCCAGCATAAGGGCCCATTGTAGCTTATATCTGCTGATGTCTGATTTGTCTTGCATAAGATAAATAAGCAGACTTAAGTCAGCTTTAAAAGACAGATGCCTTCATGTCACGGTTCACAGCAAACTGTCAAGCGTTGTCTTGAGTGATTTCACAGTGGCTTCTGGCCCTGTTGATGTATGACGGCCATGGCGCCACACACGTCCCACTGATTTTTTTTAATCTTCTGTGATCCTCTCATTATCCACTCTGAAAGTGTTGGGCTGTGTGTGTGTATGTGTGTTGGGTCCCCCCTGTGTGATTGAGTGGTGGGATGGAGCCGCTGAAATCCATATCAGTAGTCTTCTGTTGCTTGGATACTGCACTGCAGTCACTTTTCCAGCAGGATTAGGTCATGTTAAGCCTTTAAGAATAATCATCTCTCTCTTTCTCTATCTGTGTGTGTGTGTTGCCTATTAAAAGGCAGATTTTTTTAATGTATTTCTTTTAGACATCTGTACGTACTATTATTGTTGATAGTGTGCTAGTCAATTATCTGTAGTGGATACGGACATACATAGTATATATTATCACTTTAGCATCAATGCCAGTGCTTCAAAGTCTTTTAGT
Source organism: Trinectes maculatus (assembly GCA_016785345.1). Taxonomy (NCBI): domain Eukaryota; kingdom Metazoa; phylum Chordata; class Actinopteri; order Pleuronectiformes; family Achiridae; genus Trinectes; species Trinectes maculatus. Next base: position 43,768 of record JAFBJQ010000654.1, read on the forward strand.
ATAGTTTTCATTTAACTAGTGTCATGGTCTCTTACGGTGCTGCATCTGCCTAATAAAAGTGTCTCTTGTTTTTTTAATTTTCAAAAGCTAAAAAAAAGCAAGAAAACAAATTTGATAGCCCATTAAACCTTTCATAAGCAATATTCTGGAAACGGTTTCACAAAGTTTTATTTTCTCTTCTTTCGACTGCCTGGTTCCCAGGTCTCGGTGTAGTGCCTCTGGCCAAAAGGGTGCTTATGACAACCAGATTCTATTATGATATTATTGTCTTCTGGGATGCCTTTGGAGGACCATTTTTACCTTGGCTAGTCCAATGAGCTCCAGTGACAGCCTGACTCTGATTTATAGAGGAGCATCAGGGCATATAGCTACATTTACAGAGGCAAGGGGATATTCAATGCAAACAGCAAACCAAAAAAAAGGGGAAGAAAGATGGGGAGGAATAAAAAAAACAGATGGAGATATAGGCTGTGTTCATTCAACCGCACTGATAACATCGTAGGACGGTGGACTCCACATCAAGCAGAGTTTCCAACACTGAGCGGTGATGAGCTCCAGGAACTAATTTTAGTGCTTCTTGACTGCTGCCCAGCTGTATGCTCAGGTGTTAGAACATAATGTACATTATGCAGAACCAGTTTCACAAACAAATGAGCACACAACAATGCGAGAGCGGAGATGAAAGGCGGTGAAAGGTAGAGAGTGACAAAAGACTAGAAGATGGAAAAAAGGGAGTGAACCACTTCAGACAGGGCCTTTTCTTTTCCAAGTGGTGCTGTCCGTGGTGCTGAAGCCTCCTCCTCGCACGAGGATTTAGCTGCACTCAGAGACATTTATTTGTCCATTCTGCTCAGAACCCGCTGACTTTATGGATATCATGTTCCCATGTCTGTCATCATTTTCACAGCTACTATTAAATCTGTCAAGGATTACACGCTTTTCACTCATGAGCAACAGTGAATGGGAAGAAACACCATGAAAGGTGCCATATGTCCATGCACCTCTCCGGGACGACTTTACTCTCCCTCATGCATCATTTCCGTTCAACATCCCTGCAGTTCTCTGGTTGTCTTATTTATTTACATGCACTGTATTGTGGTCATGTGTGGAGTTGAAACACCATCCATCTTTTTATTTCTTAATGACCTGGTGTCAAGCAGGCAGTGTGAATTTCCTGGAGAGCAGCTGGTGTGCATTTTAATAAAGCCCAGCAATCATCTTTCACAGGTTGTGACTGCGTTTCTCATTCTTCTTTTGACAGGCCCTGCATTGTGTTTGTTGTTGTGGCTAAGCCATTTTTACGTTCGCTCAATATGCACAAAATGCACATGTAAACGTGAACAAACAAGCATAGAGGATATGCAAAACACATTATGTGTCGGACCACGGTGGCTTTACCACTGTTTGCTAGCCTAGTTTAAGCAAAACAAATACAGCTACATCACATATTAGTTTACATTTGTAAATTTTGTAATTGCTATAATTCATTTGGGTAATGGCTGCCAGTCTGCTGCGGGTGAAATTATTTTATTTACTCTCTGGAACAACTGTGGCTGCCAGCTCGAGAGGAATCTGACTGGTCTGCTGCCAGCAGCAAAGGAGTACAACACTGAGTCAGATTGTAAATCAAAGCTCAAGATCTATGTGTTCTCTCATCGCTTTTTATTTCCTGTCTTAGCACGAGCCCCCTAGCTCATTGGCTGCTATAGCCCCTTTTCCACGATACTAAAGTAGCATATCTGTGGCAGCGTAATTGAATAGCGGCACCTGTAATTTGTGGTCTGAGGACATAGTGCTGGCTATGAGTTTGTATGTCTGTGATGATGCAAGGGCTGATATTGTGTTGAGAGTGTGAAGTGGTGATTATTTAGCCCGGCACTGTACGAGCTGGAAATGCACACCTGTACTTGTCAGTGTGCTTAATGGACTGTCCCACGTGTAAGATTTTATCACCAGAGCCACAGGGTAGATTTTGATGGATGAACATTCTACAAACGGTTTGGTTTTCTGCCCAGTTTCTGTTTAGTTCCTCTGATTTTAATTTGTCTTTTAGCTCCTGCTATATAATTACATTCAGTATATGATTTACCAGGACATTATTTATGTCACAGTACTGCTTTCAGTAAATAAACACCAGCTCACTTCATCCCCTTTTGCAGAGCTCTTGGTTTAACTTCACACACACGTAGCTCCCAGGCATTTGTTTCCTTTATATTGCTCATGGAGTTTCTCTTCTTGACACCAGGCTTGTCCGTGCTGCAGAAGGTTCTGGACACAGCGGCTGAGAGGAACTGGCTGGTGACTTCGGTTAATGTGGAGACCATGACGGAGGCCTCTTTCTTGAAAGTGTTCCAGGATCTGGACAAGAGGAAGGAGGGCCAGATCATCATCGACTGCGAGACGGAGAGGCTCACCGGCATCCTCAGAAAGGTAAAGAACCTCTTTCTGTTTTGGAAAGATAGCGTGGATTTTGCTGTATTATTACATTTCAGTCATTAGCGTGCACATTAACTGTAAGACTTCCTCAACAAAATATACTGAACACAACATTTTCAAATGATGTTTGTGTTAAGGAGAGGTTTGGTCACTTTGGTAGATGGTCATTTAGCCCACACATGTCAGTAATCAGTGAAGAGAAGCTGTAACCATGGTTACACTGAGTGCAGCAGGCTCGGGCTGAGTTCAGAGTGGCTGTCGTTTCCGGGTCGGGCTCTGTCAGTTCTCTCTTTGACCCGTGTTGGGTTCAGACAGAGAAATGTGGCTCGAGTGTGCATATGTGCATGTTTTTAGACAGCTGAACAGAGAGATGCAGTCAGAAAAAAAGAAGAGGCATAAATAAAGCGAGGGGGTTGGGAATCTGCTGCTGTGTTTGGTCTCCTGGAGCATTAAAGACAGGGGCGATAAATAACGCTGCATTGGCATTTGGAGTCTGCAGTTCTTCTGTGATAGCATCATCACTCACTCACCACTGGGCCAGTGAATGGAGAAGGGATCCTGGTGTCCTCCACAGACTGTCCAGTCACAGCCCAGCAACGGTAATGAGGCCTGGCAGAGGTGTAGCCTACAACTCAGCAATGGGTCTTTCTATGTCGTATTTTAAAAACCAAAAACATGTGTTTGCACCTGTACCACACACACACACACACACACACACACTCAGACACAGATATTCCCCATCTGTATGTGTAGGCTCCGTCTGCTCTGTGTGGATGTTATTGATGGCCTGGTGTCTCCAGTTAAGATTATTGCATGAGTTCTCAACAGTTTACAGGAGCTGGGCCGGAGAAGTTGTCCACTCAGACGGCCGCCATCAATCACCCACATCCGCCTCCCTCTCCCTTCTGCCACCGTTGCCCTTTAAGCTCCCTCCTGTGTTCATACCATACAGTACACAGATTGTCTCATGATAAAGTCGCTGACAGCATCCTGAGGGGGACCTCTCATGCAGGCTGAATGTTGATGTCGTCGTCTCCCGTGAGAACGTTCATTATGACTGTAGAGCCACGTCAGAGTTGGGGGTTTTTTGACAAAAAGTTGTTTTTTTTTTTTCTTTAGGGGCTGAACTCTGAATGACTCTTATAATCTGCCTGTGTAATTCAAACACTCTCCTCCAAAACATTTCCATTTGACACTTTGCTGTGGCAGTGGAGTGTAGGGTTCATCTCTCCCCCTGGTGGGTGTATTGGCGTCAGCGCTGGTGTGTGTGTCTCCTACTTCCCTCTACATATTCCTTGCCCGGGGCTCAGCCAAAGGGGGGTGGGGGGGTCGCCTTGTGCTGGGGGTCACCATTAATAACAAATGCCACCTTCTGTCATGACCTACAGCATCAGTACACTCACACACACGCTGCACAAACAAATGAGCCTAACTAACAATGTATACACCAGAGAAGATGCTAACAGAGTTTATGCATACAGTGCTTAATCAGACAGTCGGAAAATTATTTGTCCTCTGTGCTAAGGCTATTAATTGGATGGTTCATAGCTGTAAATTTATACTGCCCCCTTCAGCTTTGTTGTATGTGACATATACACTTGTACAGTCAAGCAGCTCTTTTTTTTCCATTTAGTACCTGGATTGAAACGTCAGTCAGTGTTCTGGCACAACAATACACACCTCTTAGCGTGTTGTTCAAATTGCTCTGACCCCAGATGCTCAGCTGACCAGTGTGGCCCGCAGTTAGGGAGTGACGGCGCAGCGGGCAGGTGACAGATGGAGCGTTTGGTTAGCGGGGAAAAGGGGCTTGTGCACAGTTCAACCCTGACAGACTGCATAATCTGATGATACTTTCATACCACGCTGAGTTTGAGGGAAGTGGAATATTGTAAGTTATTTAAATGTTAGATCAAAGATCAACTCCGAGCTCTCAGGGGAAGCGTGCTGAAAAGAGAGGGAAGACTTGGAGGAAGAGGGAAGCAAATATATGTAAGTGTTTACAGGATTTATAAACTGATGACAAATTAAAGACAAATTATTCTCCCTCAGTTCAGAGTATAGCATCAACGTGTGACTTGCCAACATATAGGGTTATTTATTATATTCAACTAATATTCAACTAAGATAAATAACTTAGTTTGCTATTTTCTGATATAACGCAGTATTATCTGTGGCTTTGTGTGTGCTATAAAATATATTGCGGTTATGTTTTGTTTCGTTTTTAATCGCAGAAAAAAAAAGTCCGCGTCTGGCAAAAGCAACGAAAGAGCAATTTCTTTCATCGCTGACAAAAGGAGAGAGTATGTGAGCGGGGAAAAGAGGAGGGGAAATGAGACAGCAGAAAGGGGGAGAGGAGTAAATGAGTCTATAAGAGAGAGAGGGGGAAAAAGATGAGAGGAAGCGAGATGGAAAGCAAGAAAACAAGAGGTGGTGAGGGAAAAGAGCAGGAGGAAGTGACAGAGGGAAAGATGTTTCCAACTCCATGTTTAATGTAACTCCAGATCTGGAATTTCCTTGAAGCTACTTTGACTGTATGGAGCAGATCTTCTGTTCATATGCTACCACCCAGATGGAATCTGTGAAATAAGTTTCCCTTTTTTTTTTTCGTGGTCGATTTTTCAGCATTCACTCTCTCTGGTTTCCTGTGAACCTACGTTCTGTCTGTTCCGCTCAAGGTCAAGTCCTGTTGTTCACTGTAGCAGGCAGAGTGCTGAGACACAGCTAAAAGCCTTCCCTCACTTTCTTACTTAAACACACACACACACACACACACACACACACACACCCACACACCAGCCTTCAGTGTTTCTCTGTTATTGTATCACAGGCTTTGACTCTCCGGTTCTCCTCTCCCCTTGTCTTCCAGATTGTTGAACAAGGCAAGAACGCCAAGAGCTATCATTACATCCTGGCTAACCTGGTAAGGAATTGTTGGAGCACTGTGTTTTTATCTCGTTTTGCCACATTTATCTCGACACGCCTTCAAACCTTGACGGATTTTTCTTCGCTGATAAATGTGACTTTTTAGGTTTTATGGGTTTTCAGTACTTTGTAGTTAGGGTTATGGTTTGAATATAATGTGCATAATAACTGTGATCAGGTCAGCTTGACCAGTCTGTTGTCTTGTGTGTTTCTGGGGCCAATATTTTTGTTATACTGTATCAAAGTAGAAAATTAATTGTGTAGTCATAAGCAGTGTTGTGCCAAGGAAAATACCCTGAACACTGATATTGTAATATTTGTGTGATATATGAAGGCAAAATTGAATATGTTCAAAAAACAACCACGATAACTGAGTATAACTAGGAGTTAAACTACCTGGTTTTATGTCTTTTATATGTTCTGACTCGGCGCTGTCAAACCTGCAGACGTAGCAGTTGTAGACTTAAAGTGAAGCAGAAGCAAGAAACCTGTGACATCCAGAAACACAGATCTATGCAGACTCACCATGATAGGAAGAGATTAGGGAGCCGGTGTACGCAGGCTACATTGACTCTCTGTCTGCTACCATTTTGTCAGTGCACATCTTATGTGGACCCTTACAGCACTGTACAGTCTCACTAAGTGCGACCAAATGAAAAGAGAATTGACATCAACAGCAGCTGCAGTAATAGCAGCATTAATATGCAGCTGCTGGCTTGAACAATTTCTCACTGCTGGGGTTTTAGATTAGCTCAATCTCTCCCGTCTGGCCGGTTTGCCAGATTTAATTTGAAATGATAAGACTTGCAGGATAATAACAGCTGATAGGAAAAGTGGCTACTGTCATTTATAATGGGCCTATTAACCGACATGCGCAAAAAGTCTTTTTTGTGTCCGCTGCACCTTTTCGTGAAGTTGCTAATTTACAAATGTGCGTGTCTGCGTCTGTCTGTCTGCCTGCCTGCCTGCCTGCCTGTCTGTCTGTCTGTCTGTCTGTCTGTCTGTCTGTCTGTCTGTCTGTCTGTCTTTAAAAGTGATTAAACTGCCCCCCCATGTCAGCTGTCAGAAAGACTGGTTTCTATAGTAACCTCTTCAACTCACTGCACTACATTAACTTATACATGGAGCAAAAAGCAGAGGGCTCTGTCTGTTCAGCTGAGAAATGTGCACACCTGGCAACACAGGTACATTAGGGAAACAGGAGGAGGAGGAGGAGGAGGAGACTGAACGCTGCAACTCCAACATCACATCTCCATCCACCGGATCCCACCTGTCTGCCTCTTCTCCTGCCTGTACTAACAGGCCACGTGCTGACAGACTTTCTCCCACTCTCTCGAAAACAAGTCGTCTCCACACAGTCATCAGGGGGAAAAATACAAGTTGGCGATCCCATTACAATAAATCGCTCCTTCCTCCATTCTCCTCCGCCTGAGGTTTTACCTCATATTGTTCACAGTCGCCCGTAGGGGTTTGATTCTGCCACCGATAAGAGCAGCCTGTGAGGACTCTAGCTCTATCAGAGATAAACTACAGACTGCTCCTGCCATGAAATTAGCTTTTCTATTTTCCCTCTCCCTACTCTTGTCCCTCAGGACGGGGATGAAGTCGACTCAATTGGATAAACTCTGTTAGTGGAGAAGGAGAATTTGTCATTTTCATTACGCAATTAACCCCCACAGTGTAGACGGCAGTTAAAAAAAGTTTTTAAAAAACACCACATTGCCCTTTTCTGAGTCGTGCACTGGTATCTGGCCTCAGATAGTGGTTGACAGCCACTTTGGGGCCCATCTGAAATGCCCAATGAAAAATCGAAAGGAACTCACTTCAAACTGAAAACAAACTCTGAAGCTGGTCTGTTACTTCAGATTAAACACTGTGTGATTCGTTAGCATTGTTGTCCTGAATCTCATTATTCTCTATGTAGCATTGTTATTTATCCACTGCCAGGCATTTCAGTGACCATATTTGAATAATCTGGTTGTGTCGCAATATTCTCGCCTCGTGCCAATGGGTAAAAATACCCCGGCCTTTCCTTCTCCCTGTCTCAGGGTTTCCTGGACATCGACCTGACAGACTTGAGGAAAGGAGGAGCGAACATCACCGGCTTCCAGCTGGTCAACAACTCGGAGCCCAGCGTCAGCCGCGTCGTCCAGCAGTGGATGGAGTTTGACAACAAAGATTCCAAAATGCCCAAGACTGGACTCAAAGTATTCCCTTTCTTCCCTTTTCTGTCTCTGTAGAAGAATTTGTAAAGCGCTGTGGGATATGATAAGAATTGTTCTGCTTTTGTTGTCATAGCAACTAATGTCCTGTGTGAGGTTAGTGTTGCGTTTGGCCAGGAGGGGTTTTAATACCGCTGTTTAGTAGGTCTGTTTGTGTCTGTCAGCCTCGTATTGGGTCATGAGAGGCTTTTCATTTAAACTGGTTGCCAGCTAATCCTTGATCTTATCTGAGTCTGTTGATTCAGACTGTGGGATTTCAGCTGTTAAATGATTATTGATTTTATCCCTAACAACTGTCCAACCAGCTTAGATGGAGGATTATTTCCAAATCTAAACTTTTGTGTTTACACTGAGTGAAAACAAAATGCCTAGCCTCTCTGCTCTTTTTTTTGTTATTATCTTTTTTTTATATGACTTGTATTAAATTGAATGGTCTCTCTCTGCAGTACACAGGCGCTCTAACGTATGATGGGGTGAAAGTCATGTCCACGGCCTTCCAGAATTTACGGAGACAGAGGATAGACATTTCTCGCAGGGGCAACGCTGGAGAGTGTCTCGCCAACCCACCAGCTCCCTGGGGACAGGGCATAGACATCCAGAGAGCCCTGCAGCAGGTCTGCATCCATGCTGTACATACACACACACACATACATACATACATACATACATGCACATGGCTGGTCTGGTGCACACATTTGCACAAATTCTTGAGTGACACATTAGCTAACAGCTCCTGAGTCGGGGCTGGCTGAACAAATTAGGTCTCATTCTGTCGTGTAAAGTTCACATTAAGTCACAGGAGAGCTCTCCAGTATCAAATGTGACATCATGGCTAGTAAACAAAACCTGCAGGCACTGCAACACTCGGCTGTGATCATCATGGAATATGACATCAGCAATTGAGTATGGAGATGTAATATTTGGCAATGGGAATAGAAATGTTGGACTGGGAGACTCCCAGCAGACACACTCATGCATCAACAACTATGTATATTGAGGAATAAGGGCAACTATTTTATAATTCAGGCTCCTTAAATGCAAAATGTCAAAATGCAGAAATCTCATTTATGGTATTTATTTATTCTGGGTTCTGGGACCACACACATATATGTATGTGTGTGTATGTGTGTGTGTCTGCAGGCTCTGTCTGCAGTGTGGCTGTGCAGAGGCCTGCACAGAGTCATTCTCGCCATCTGCCTGTGGATAGACTGTAGATTGAAGCCGTATTCGCTCAATTAACTCCATCACACAGCCAAGACAAACACACTGCACTGTACACACCGTCTGTCATTCACCTCCGTAGGGACCCAGGCACTGTGGACTTTCACAAACGAACACTACTCAAACACGCACAAACTATGCTTAACATGCATTGCATGTTAGCGTGACATGCAAATGAAGAAAATGGCGTGCAGGAATACGCTTCACAGCTGGCGTTATTTACCCATCTGTCGAGACGGGTCTGAGCCTGCGAGTTATTTATCCAGTATCTGTGACTCAATTTCAGGTCCGTATAGATGGATTGACTGGGCACATTCAGTTCAATGAGAAAGGCCGCAGAACTAACTACACTGTTAGCATCATGGAACTGGCCCCGTCTGGACCCAAGAAGGTAAACCAGTAGCCTGATGCTCAATCTCTGGTACTTAGTCCTGCTCAAGGTCCCTATTCAAACACTGTCTGCAACCTCATTGTAATCATCATTATTATTATTATTATTTATATTATAATTAATTGTTTTTTAAAACATATTACAAGGTATTATTACATGGTATGGTAATACATCCAAGAAAGGTGTGTTTCTTAAGACCATAAAAAGATTGAGACACATAGACTGTACAACCATCACTGTAAGAATAACCTTTTATGACAGCTCTCTAGTGATACCATGATTACTCATGCATAGTTCAAGTCAGAAAAGGGCACAAAATGATACTGCTTTTAGCAAAATTTATTGTTGTGGTTTTGCTAAAACCAAGTTTTGATCTTTAGAAAATCCTTAATATTTGCAGCATTAGAGAAGCAGCGTAACAAACAATGACGTTATCTCTTGTGATGTTTCACTGTGTGAAAGGTGACAAACAGAATCAGTGTCAGGTCCACTGTGGCGTAATATCCCATAGATAAATACATGAAATGATCATGAATCGGTGTAGATGCAGTGGCAGTTAGTAAATACAGGCCCTGGATCATGACTTTCTCCTTGTTGTAGGTCGGCTACTGGAATGAAGATGAGAAGTATGTGACCACCGCCAGCTTAATGAGAGGAAGCAACGACACTTACGGCCTCCAGAACAGAACCTACATCGTCACCACTATCTTGGTGAGTGGGAGTCAAACAGAGAGACTTGAATGATGTGGGGAGAGCGAGCAGGTGAGATGACACAGATAGAGACAGAGAGAAAAAAAATATGATATATTTCACTTTCTTTCATGATAGCGATCCCAAAGTCGAGCCCCTTAAAAACATTCAACAGACTGTGATTGTATCTCCATCCTTTCACTGCTGACTTAACTTCCCTCCATTTGTCTGGCGCCTGCTCAGAATCCAAATCAGAGCTGAACAATACAGGTGCAGACGCTGGTCTTGGCTACAGGGGCTTACTGGCATAGTGACAATTTTCAGTGTGTGTTTACTGTACATTAAAAAGCTAAGACAAGGACAACACAGCCTCTCATTTCAAGTAGAGCTGAAGGCACATACAGTCCTGAATAACATTTCTTTCTGAGGCTGTGACGAGTCACCTTCATTTCTCTTTGCTGCCATGTTCTTTATTTGGCTCAGATGTCACCATCGGGCTGTTCAGCGCGCCGTAGCCAGGTTATAGGAAGTGTCCTGGCCTATATAACAGAGATGGGGCAGACAGGGACTGTGAAGGCGTCTGTGTTTTCAGGAATATAGAATTCAAACCACTCTCCTGGCAGCAGGTTGATCCTGACGTCTTCTCAAAGGAGAGAAAATGCAGGAGCTGTCAATACCTGGCTAATATACAGCAGGGGATCATACGGATTGCAGTGTGGCCTACATGTCTTTGCAGGTACAGGATGTTCTTAGTGTTGAAAATGTGAAAGCAGAAAATACACCATGTCTACAGACGCCTCCAGGCTCAGCATTGGCTCTATTGGTGTACTCTTCATGCAGGAATGTCTTTTATCTCTGGGCATTACAGCCTCCGTGTAATTTTGGTGAAACGAGAAAAGGCATCGCTATTTAATGGATGAAAAGTGTGTGTGAGTGTTTCACACACACACGCACAGAGGATGATTTTAGATATTCTGCTGAAGACTTGAGGTTTAGCAGGGTGTGTGTGTGTGTGTGCATCTGATCTCCACTGTGAGAGGTTAATTGGGTAAAAGGTTTCAAGTGCGTGCTTCCCTTTGGAAAAATCCACCTCTTAGTAGATAAAGGCCCGTGAGACAACATATATCAGAATATCGGAAAGGCATTGGGACACTTCAATCTTTGCTATCGTATTTTCTAGATTGAAGCTTTTAGTCTGGGACATTTGTAGCATCACCAGGAAACAATAAACACAACAATACATAGTACATTACCAATGAGAATCATCTGCTATTCATTATAATCTTCTGTATTCCTGTCACATAAGAACACGAACACCAAGAAATGCTCACATCAGCCTCCTGGTTGCAATTAAGATATGGTGAATTTCTGTCTGTCCCTGTATTTTACAAATGAGGAAAAGATTTACGGCAAACGTTAGCATATTTAATGAATAATAATAATAATGATAATAATAATAATAATAATAATAATAATAATATGTAAAATACAAATAAAAATTAATTTAAAAAATAAAATAAATAAACATAAGCAAGAATAATAATAATAATAACAATTGTGTTTTCTGACTAATAGAGTCATTCCAGGTGGCGGTAGTAAATTTAGAAGTCACCTCACATAAAAAAATGGAAAAACGTTTTTTAAAAAAGTCTTGAGGCTCAGTGTATAGTTTGAAAGGCTTAACATGGCGTCCATTGGCATCTAATTAAAAAACACTTGAGACCTCGTTGAAACCCGAAGGTTGCAGCGTCCCCAGAGTACGGACCTAAAATAACTGTCCCTGACATAATCTCCTATCAGTGTCCCCTTTTCTAGGAAGATAAATTGGTTTTCTGTCTTGGAATCTAAGAGAAGAGATAAGGTGTGAACTGTTAGTGGGCCGCAGGGTTGCAGCAGAGTTTTGGTACCTTATAACTTTTGTCCCCATTGATTTGTTACTTGAGGGAACATGTTTGTTTTTTTCCCCCCAGTGTCTCTGTATCACCTCATGCCCCCCCCCCCCCCCCCCCACCCCCCCCGCCCCCCCCCGTCTGTGTCTGTGTGTGCACATGCACACACAGACACAGACACCAAGCTGGAGTAGTGAAGCAGAACATATTTAATGGAGGACTTGGGCTTTGTGGCTTTACAGTATAACCAGACAGGGACTGAAATATTTAGGTTTAGTTTCAGTTGGTGGAAGATGGTTGTTAAAATGAAGGCAGTTATTATTATCAGCCAGAAATAGAAAAAAAAACTGTTCAACTTTCAAAACTCAACAGTTAAAAAACAAACAGTACTGTTAAACCAAAGGCAAAACTAATCGCATGGTGTTCAGGCATTTAGTTTTTGTTGTTATACTCTCAGTGGATGTGTTATCATTTGTCTACATAATGTTTGTTAAATGTTCTTGCGTGTGTGTGTGTGTGTGTGTGTGTGCAGTGTATTTAACATGGTTGAGTAACAGTGGATCTCAGTGGAGCAGTTTGAGGTCAGTGAGACTGAGTCCTGGAGGACACTCTGTATGCCATGCAGTATCTCTCAGTGCATGCTATGTGTGTGTGTTCAAGTGTCACGTACTGTACGTGCACGTGTGTGTGTGTGTGTGTCTGTGTACGTGCGTGTGCGTCTAGCTGTCTGTTTCTCTCTCTGACGCTGAGTGCAAGTGCAGAGGCTGTCAAAGCGCTGCATACCAGACCTTTCTCTCCACTGTGTCCCTGGGGCAGCGTGTCTGTACCAGTGGCCCTCGGGTTTCCATGTGTAACAATGATTACCTTCACATCAGCCATAAAGAGCAGAGGAACCCAGATAACTGTATCACAGAGGAAACCCCAACCACCCCCACCCCTCACCTCCCTCCCCACCCTGTCTCTAGACCCTGATGAAATATGGTGGCAGGATTTGCTCAGCTCAGCACAACCACAGCCAGAATCAGGCACATAACATCTTGCGGGAATTGAGGCCCCGCTAGTTCAGACGGACAATACAGAGCGAGTGGGATTTGATGTGAAACGTATTATTCTGGCAGTGAGGCGAGGCCCCAGATGTCATGTCAGCTGTAATTTCTCAGGACACCCAATCAGTGGGAGATGTACAAATGTCAGCGTGATATCACAAGTACAGCCTGGCCCCGGAGCAGAGGTCAGCAGTGCCTGCTTCACCGTCTGTACGGCTCAAACATACACACACCCACAAACCTACGTCTTCCTCGCAGATCCAATGTCCTCTGCTTTAATAACACTGTCCAATTCCTCCACTTCCTCACAGCCTGCTCCACGTTATCAACACTCCTTTCAACGTGGCAATGCAGTTCTAATCATCATACTTACGCACCTATTGTATCTAAATTACACACCATAGCTTTCAGGAACAAAGCCAAAATAATACCTTATAATTTCATAGAATTATCTTTTCTTCCAAACCTTTCACAGCAACAATTACTGTGAGCCCACTAAGCTTTCTTTTTTCTTTTTCTGACGCCTTGGGGCTGAAGCACAAAATGTATGCATGTCCCTAACATAATATATTAACCTGTAACACACGCTAAAAGTTTATGATCAGCCATAATTCTGTATTTGACATAATTAGCTTTACAAATGACCTGCTGTAATTTTTATGTTACATAAAGTCATAACTGCTTGCATCAAGAAAATTAATCTCGGTCTAGACTTTGTTTCGTTTTATACCAGAAAAATTATAAAATACAAAAAACTGTTTATTGATTTCCTGTATGTAATTTTTGATGAAGTGATGCCAAATTACTGAGCCGTTTACACTCATGATTACCTTACACCTGACAGGAGTCTCCATATGTGATGCTGAAGAAGAACCACGAGCAGTTTGTGGGAAACGATAAGTACGAGGGCTACATCGTCGAGCTGGCAGCAGAAATAGCCAAACACGTGGGCTACCAGTACAAACTGAAGATAGTTTCAGATGGCAAGTATGGAGCCAGAGATTCCGACACCAAGATGTGGAACGGCATGGTTGGAGAACTGGTGTATGGGGTGAGTGGACAGAGATTTGTTTTGGATTATCTTCACATTGAAAGACTCACCCAGGGTGATAACATTTAGCATATAAAGATGAGATCGACTGATCAACTGAGAGAGTAGTGGTGCTGTGCACTTCTGTTTACATGCCTGTCGATCTTTGGTTTCTTCCATCAGAAAGCAGACGTGGCTGTGGCTCCTCTGACCATCACACTGGTCCGCGAAGAAGTCATTGACTTTTCCAAGCCCTTTATGTCCCTCGGTATCTCCATCATGATTAAGAAACCCACCAAATCCAAACCTGGTGTGTTTTCCTTCCTCGACCCTCTGGCTTACGAGATCTGGATGTGCATCGTCTTTGCCTACATCGGCGTCAGTGTCGTCCTCTTCCTCGTGAGTCGGTTCAGCCCGTACGAGTGGCACTCTGAGGACTATGAGGAGGGCGGTGAGCCACAGACGCCCACCCAAGCCTCAGCATCCAATGGGGTACAGCAGGGCCAGACACCAACACAGCAGAACACAAACCAACAGAGTCCCGAGCAGACCAATGAGTTTGGCATCTTCAACTCCCTCTGGTTTTCACTGGGCGCCTTCATGCAGCAGGGATGTGACATCTCCCCCCGGTAAGAAACCAAACTCTATCTATCTATCTATCTATCTATCTATCTATCTATCTATCTATCTATCTATCTATCTATCTATCTATCTATCTATATCTATCTATCTATCTATCTATCTATCTATCTATCTATCTATCTATCTACCTACCTACCTACCTACCTACCTACCTACCTACCTACCTACCTACCTACCGACCCATCCATCCATCCATCCATCCATCCATCCATCCATCCATCCATCCATCCATCCATCCATCCATCCATCCATCTATCCATCCATCTATCTATCCATCTATCTATTCAGCCATTAGGTAAAGGAAACAGTAGACTGAGGGGGTTGTTATGAAGGATGCCGGTGTATTGAGTATTGCATGGTATGGTTTGACTCCCCTCAAGTGCTCTCCTGAGCTGCGTGATGAAACCATTCTCAAAAGGTCACCAATTAAAAATCTCATTAAGTGTCTGAAATTAGAGACACTGAGGTCGACTTTCTGAGCTTTCCAGAGGGACTAGCAGGAGGAGATGAGAAGATAATGTCAGAATGATCACTGGAAGCTCTGAACCAGCAGAGACAGGTAAGGTCACGAGCAGACACAGGGCGCCTTGTCTCTTTAAACATTAAGCTGCATGTACATTATGCATACGTGCGGTGTGGTTGGCGCATGTATGCATAATGCCTCTACTCTGTAGTCATTGTGCTGTGAGGATGGTTTGGATTAGAAACTAAGATGTTGCTAGTATCACCAACCCATCATCATAAACACTGACCTGCATTAACATAATGAAACAGTAGTTGAATATTTAGGGTTTATTTAGTGCCTATTCTCTTTCTTCGTTTGAGTTAGAATAGAAGATTAATATAATTCTCATCGCACCCTGTGGCAGTGATGAGGCCTGAGATTTCATGTATCATAACATTTTCTCATAGTACGTCTTTTTCCTGCATCCACAAAGTCGATCAGTGACCAACAACAGGAGACATGTTGTGTTTCATAGCTGAATGTGTGCGTTTGTTAGGAAGCATATTGCTGAGAAATATCTGTGGCGTTTCAGCCTGCCTTCCTTGACTGATGGTGACTGGGCGGCTGAAGGTGAACTAAATTATAGCAACACGCAGCCTTTGTTTTATTTTATCTCGGCCTCCGTCTCGTGACATTTACAGAATGTATTTTCACTTTGCTCTCAGCTCGCACAAATATTCAAGGGGAGAGTATCTCTGCACCCACAGGCCCGCATGCAGCACATAGGTGCTCAGCAGTACATGATGTAGGTACTGAATCGTTACTCCCACAGGCCATCCCTTGATATTTACATTTTCTGCCTGGAGACGCTGCTGTGCTATAGTCCCAGTGTTCAAGCTGAAAATAAATGTCCAATAACTATTGATTTCCTTGTCAACATTACAGAGGCGGAGTGGCGTCATGCATTTGCAAATTTTGACATCCCTGTGGTTTCTTTTCATATGCAGGTGGTGGCATACTGGTGCTTGGCCACACACAGATTCGCCCTTATATCGCCATTTGTTTTGCTTGAGGGGCGCGATCTCTCCTGATCCCAGACCTGGGTTATATCATGTGTAAAATAACTGTCACAAGACGTGCCTGTTTGCCTTCTCTTATGGGCAGATGTGACAGATTATCGTTTGGTTTTTGTCTGCCTAGTTTTTGCTTGAAGTCTTTTGGGATCCTCGACCCACACTGAGTGCACCCAGACGTGTACTGCTAGTATTTTCTTCTTGACAGTGGGTTTCGGGTAGAACAGAATACTTACTTTATGCCATTACTGATGTTCGCGGCTTCAGTGACTCAAGGACAAGAGTCAGAAATCTTCCCTCATTGACAGTGTCCTTCCAAGGTGATATTCATGTCTGCTTTTGTATTCTGAAATCAATATGGAAGCTGTGTTTATGTTGGTCAGCATGTGCAGCAGTCCACAGAGTAATGACGGCTGTGATGGACTCTGCATTGTGAACTGAGAACCAACACAGCAAATGTTTCCCGCTGCCAGATTCTGCCCTGAAGGAAACATCTTCCCCTTGAATATTTGGGTGACCTAGTTGCTCCAGTTAGCAAAGCGAATGTTCACGCACCGAGGTGCGTGCTGATGTTCCTGCTGAAGTGCTCTCAGGTTGGCGAGACTTAAAAGAACACGGAATGGTATTATGTGTGTTTTGTCAGATGAAAGCAATAGTACTCGAAAACCTCAAGACATTTTTGACCTGGTTTTACTGAGACACGGTTTCATTCAGATACTGGGCCAAAATATTTTTTGGTTTTCCAGAAAAATTAGTTTTTATTGTTCCCTTTTGCATCAAGTGTTTGTTCTCATCTTTAGACTGTTTGACCTGAGCTTTTTTATTCAGTGTAGCGAAGTATTTTTAAATCTAATTTCCAGGAATTATATTACCCTTTTTAATTGGTTTTACAAATGAGAAGATGAAAGATGACCTCCCCTGTAGAAGTTTTTGTAAAACATCTGGGTTTTTGGTCATTTCTTTTTGCATTTTGGTTAGTATTAAAACGTGTGTGTGTGTGTGTGTGTGTGTGTGTGTGTGTGTGTGTGTGTGTGTACAAGGTAAGGTGCGACTGGCTGTTGGCCTGTGATATTACCACTGACATAAAAGTGATGTGAAGAATCATAAGCAACAAATGTGACATGAAATAAAAGAGCCATTTACCTTTAAAATGTTTTTTTTATGTCATATTGAACATTTTACGGCTCCATATATTCAGCTGGTTATTTTGTCATCGCTGTGCCTGTACAGCTGATGGGTTTCTTTATAGCGGACATTTTGACATTTCATAGTGGGGGAAAAGCCTACATGCACCTGATAACATTGTTCATTTTTCTACACCTGTGCTTCTCCTTCTGTGACTTGTCAAAATGTCCGCTCTGAAAAGGCCTGTAGGTGAAAACATAATGTTCCAGAGGGGGCGTCGGCTCCCAGCTCCTCACGCTTCATGCTTCTCCATTTAATAAGAGACAAAAGGCCAAGGAACAACACTGATGATCCACTCCGTCCCGGATTAATCAGTAGGCACGTTTAATTTCCCTGTCTGCCTGTTGGAGCTGTGTGTGTGTGTGTGTGTGTGTGTGTGTGTGTGTGTGTGTGTGTGTGTGTGTGTGTGTGCGTGTGTGCGCGCGCGCTTTTCAACTGTCTGGTGCTATTAAAAGAAAACCCGTAACGTCATTTCGTTTCCTGCTGCATAACAATATCTGATTGGTCCAGTCCAGTCCAGTCCAGTCTAGTCCAGTCCAGGTGGAGGTTTACAGGCAGCTGCGTGTGTGTTCGTGGGTTCATGCATTCATACACTGATGTGATACATTAACATGTACAGTGCGTAAACGTGTGTGTCTCCGCTTCCTCGGCTATTTTCTCTGCGAGCCCTTGTTTACTGTGCTCTTTCTAAATGTCAGCACTGTCAGTCAAGCCCTCCCACAAGCCCCAGTCCATGCAGCTGGACCCTCCCTGTGTTTATCTCTGCAGACAGATGCACTCTGAGTGCAACAGCACCAACACCAACACCACCTCCAACCAAACCATCCACTTTCCAACCACTCATCCATGTACCCTCTCTCCTTCACCTCATCCCTCTCCTGTATCTGCTCTGCTCAGCTCACCATCTTTTGCTTGTTGCTGTGTCGGCAGTAATGTGTTTGGTTAAGATTTTGTAATCGTGAATAGATATGTCATACAGCAACAGTAACGATTCCTGTTGCCCCTGACAACACGGGCCAAACAGCTGCGACACAGACCGAACCTGAGAGTGCGATTTGATCTGTTTCACAGTATTTAGAATAGTTGCTTTTCTCACTCAGTTTTGTGTTAGTTTTAGTTGTCAGGATCAAAGTTGCTAATTTCATCCCAACAGGTTATTGCACCTTGGGTTCCAATTAGTTTCATATGGGACCATTGCTGATGGAAACACAAATGCAATGCATTTATTGTGAATAAAGGTGGACACACACACACACACACATATATGTATATATATTTGACCTTGAGGATTTCAGTTTCCAGGTGAAGCTTGTCGGGTGGGAGGTCTCATCTGGTAGAGAAACTGAGTAAAAGGGCGTGGGTTAATGATGTCCCTCCAGTGAATGTGTATTGAGATGTTTATGTCTGTGTCTGCTGTCTGTGTGTGTGTGTTTGTGCATGTGTGTTTGTGCGCGTGCTGCATGTCTCCTCTCCTCAGCGCCCGTGTTGCTCCGCTTACATGAACGTAGAGTGAAATAAATCAGCTCTGTCACTCACACCCTGCCTGCCACAACAGCAATTTCTCAGTCTGGCGGGCAGAATCATTCAATAATGGATTGTGTATGTGGTGTGTTATGATAACCTGGGGAGGGTCAGTATTTCTCAAACTTTTTTTTTTTGGTCACACAGCGATGCTTGTTTTTTTCTGAGACATTAAACACGAGAGGGCAAAAACCCTGCAGCCTCACTATACATTTGCTTATTTTCAATAGACAAATACTTTCTCTTACAGATAAACGCACACAGCAACAGTAGCTACTGTCAACCAGCAAGGATACAGTACCATGATGTTTGAAATCTGTTTTTATTAGCCTTGTCATAGTTGCAGCACAGGCTTAGTGGCAGTGGTATTCCAGACAGGTGGACACAGGACAAAAGGACATAAAAGACAACAAAGTGTTCACAGTGGGAAAGAGTCCGTCAGGTTTTCAGTTCTTTTCCTTTTAATGTTCATGGCAAACTCAGTGGCACTGAAAACCACTGGCTGCATACAAATCCAGTTAAACTAAACTTAATAGTCATGTTGTTGAGCTGCAGATGCTATTTAGTTTTATTTTATTTTCTACAGATTACACTCAAGCTGTGCTTATGTGTCCACGTTTATTACAGGACTATTATGTAATCTTTATTGATCCTGTATTGGTCAGTTAACATAACATTGTTGTTATTTATCTTTTAACAGCAAGAAATTAGTTCCGCATCACGGGTTACATAATTGTGTAACGGTGCTGTCAAAGCAGTTGGGGAAGTCTTGGTAGGAAAGCATGATTTATTCATGGAGAGCTGGTTCATTTTAGTTCACAGCATCGCTTATGTTTTATTTATCTGGAAATCGCATTAAGGCAACTTTTGATCATACATGCACGCACGTTCAGTTCCAGAAAGTCACACACACAGACACACACATAAATCCCCCGCAGGTTTTTACAGGGGTATCACACAGATAGAGGCATCATCCCCTCACAGGCGTGTGTCCTGTCAAATCTGCATTTAATACCCAGTCACATAGAGTTGCACATACATGTCTCCAGAACAACAATGGCTTTTTGTTCTAATCAAGCTTTGATGATATATGAATGTCTTTATGGCAGCCTTCTGGGAGGACGTATAGGAAATCTACTTAAGGAAACACTGACAGTAGTTTGACTGGAAACCTGTAATCTATCTATACAGCAGCAGTTGTGTGTCTCCTCGCGCTCAACGTGAAAAGAACACATAATGAGAGCTTTCCCTCTGTATCACCAGCTCTGTCCTACTATAGGGTTACTCTGCCTCACAGACACAAACACAGAGCGAGGGAGATGAGGAGGAGTGAGATGACTAAAGTCTCCCTCAGCTGTACTGTTTGGAGTGCTGAGTGTGCTGCCATGGCAACCATAAAGAGACACGGCTTTTTCCTCCAGAGCAGCGCAGGTTTCACATCAAGTGTCTCCACTCTGTAAAACAGCACTTGAGCACACACACACACACACACACACACACACACACGTGTCACCTCCGTGTTATTACACGGCCGGATTTAAAGCACCATAAGTCACTTCATGTGTCTGCTGATGGTATTGATCTCCCGTGAAGAGCTGTGATGTGTCTGTGATGTTTCTTGCGGCAGTGACTAAAGCCGTGCGTCTGTGTGTGTGTGTGTGGGCGCATCGCGAGCAAACCTCACAGCTCGCCGCCGCAGACTTATCTCAGGTTACGCGAGGCGAGCCAGAAGAGAGCATCCGTGATTATCACTGGGAGAACACGTGAACGGGCACAGAAACCAGACATATGGGAGAGTCACTCTTCTGTGCAACAGCCTCTTCATGAAATGAAGCCATCAGAGAGCAGCAGGTTTTTGCATAGTGGACTTTGTTGTCTTCTCTGCTCCTTGATTAAAGCTGTTTGGCTTGAGAATAAACTGACAACATATACAATTCTACAATCGTGACAACAACAACAACAAAAAAAAAAAGAATCACATTCAAACAAATCAGAAGTGAAACACTGACCACAACACATTCTCCACCTCTAGAACCGCTTGTAGCCGTGGTGACACATTTTCAGATGGTGTCCGTTGGCTCCTGTTCTTTAGCTCCATGTTCCATAAAACAGTAATCGCATGTATAAATACTTGATTCTGGTTAAATACCCTGACACGAGTGCATTGTTATGCATGTTTTTAACATGCTGAAGAGGCTGCAGGGAGTCAAGAGGCTTAATAAAACTTTTATCTATTTAATAACCTTAATACAAGTGGCGAAAGGCATGGTCGAGGTTACGCTAATTAACAGTAGCTGCTGTGACACAAGTCCGCAAATAAAGACACTGTGTACACGACTTTGAACGACGACTAAAGAGCCCGTTTATTATGAATTTAAAAAACATTCTCCAAAATATATAGCATTTACACAGATATCCAGTTTTCTGCAGCTGAGCACAGAGGTCTTTGTGTCACGTAGATGCAGGCTCCCTGATGTGGTGTTGATATAAATGAAGCCCTGGTGTTAGAGCTGTTTTTGGTTTTTTTTCTTCTTCACAGCTGATATTTTTCACATTTTGGGATCTGTGGTTGCTAAGGACGTTTCCTGCTCTTCACAACAGCACCACAACAGTGGCCAATTAGTCATCACATACTCACTAACGCTTAGGCTTATGTGTTATCACACCAGTGTATATGTGTGCTGTTTGTGTGTGTTGGGCTTTCCTGCTCCTGCGGCTTCGCTCGCATTTCCTCCTCTCAACTGACTGACTGACTGACGAAAGGGATTTTATCCAGCTCGATACAGCGGGAGTGGCTGTGCCCAAACAGCTGTTTCACTAATTCTTAAGATGCAAAAAGAAAAAAAAAAGAAGCAGTGTAGCAGAAAACCCCTTTTCCATCCCTGATTTGTCTTAGAATCACACCACAATTACAGACCATTTTCTTTCTCATTTAAACCTCTGTAATTCCTAATCCATTGTAATGTGGCCATTACTGGCTCATTTTTTACACTCGCCAAAGCCATTAGTCATTGCTAATTACCATATTGAATAGAAGTCAGGGGAATTCTAATGAGAGTTATGTGCTCAGGCTGAATCTCGGTGTGAAGATCATATAACATGGGATAAGGGTCTGCATTTGACACACACACATTATCCAATCATAACAAAACTCCTGGAAACAATGCATATATACAATATGATACAGGTACATCTCCACCAGGGGTGGATTTACATTCAACTTTGGGAGGATGGATTGATTAACCTTATAACATGGCAAATGACTGTGTGCATGGGAGAGTAGGAACTCGCTGATCCACGCCCACAGACAATGATCACCTGACTCGGCGGTTTCTCTCAGCTCTGTGGAGCGCTTCACTGTCTGTCAGCCTGTTGTTTCCGTTCGGTCTCAGCGCTGTCATCAGCCCTCGTTTCCAGACGCTGCAGCAGCTGTTTCCTTCCACCGCGCTCGTTCTGATGACTCACTGCGGGACATACCCCATGTAGTGAAACTTAAGTGTTCAGCAAAAAGCAAAGGTCAGGGACTTTGCCTGTGAGCACAGTGGAGCTTTTAGCAGCTAAAGAGCCATATATTTCCCTCAGGAGTCGAGGGGGATCAGAGCTTGATGGTGAGCATATGCTGGACATAAAAAAAAAGGCGGCCCTGTTGCTTTGTGTGCTGGATGTGTAAATAAGCAGCTATTGCTTACGGCTTTATGTGGTGCTACAGTAAAGTCTGTGTTTTGTGTTTCCCCTGTTGCCAAACGAGACATTTACACAGGTTTTACAAGTTTGGGGAGCAGGTTGTACTGCGTGCTCTGCTGGAATATAATGGCTCTTTCATACAAAGTCGTCTCGTGCTTTCACAGGATATTTTCATCGTCTCTCATGTCGCACGCTGCCTCTCTTTGTGTCCTTCAAATCTTTTGTTTTTCCCCAGTGTGTAACCTAAAGGTGTGAACAGCTACATTTTAAAAAGGGATTTAAAAAAATGGTTTTAATTTAGGGTCAGCACTATTGAACTAAAAACCCATCTATATCCCAAGTCTTATCTGTTATTATTTTTAATTGTAATTATTCTGGTCACATTTCTGGAGCCCAGAGTGATGTGTTGAGATTTTAATTCTGGGGATGAGATTTTGCGGCTTCAGCAAACAAGTAAGTGTTTTTTTGCTCGAGCCACTTCTTAGATGATTTGAACAATCCAATTATGAAAATCAAACATTCCGCACTAATGATATGCACACAGATCGCTGCTGTTGAGCTGGCCTCTCTGCTGCTCCCATTCCCATTTCCTGGTATTGCAATGAAAGAGGCAGAGTGAATAATTGATTAATCATTGCCTTTACATGAGGATGAAATTACAGTGCTATCTGGACCGTTTGCCTGACTGTAGTGAGACAGCTCAGTGGATGTTGCACCCGAGCACCAAAGCTGGCTGCATGTGCAGTAATGTATAAGGAGCGGAAAGGAGGCTGAGAGGACGTGAGTCTAAAAGGAAACAAGCAGAGACAAACAGGTCTGTGTTTGTCAGGGAGGAGAACACACACACACACACACACACAGACAGACACACACACGCTCACACGCTGTGTCCTCACAGAGAAGTTCATGCATTTCTGTATCTATGTGTGTGTGTACATGCACACTTGAGTGTATCATTGTTAGTACCAAGGTTGTAGACCACTGTTGTGTTATCTTGGCCAAAAAGACAAAAACAACAAAACCCATGTGGGCGACTGAATGGTGGATGAATGGGAAAGGCAAGAAGGAGAGGAGAGGAGGGAAGGAAGGAGGGAGGGGTGATTGAAGGAGAAGGATTAGATGCTTTTTCCTGTCATCTCAGAGCTAAAGTCATTCAGCGTTTGGTGATACTATCCAGTTTACTTTATATCTCTGCCATTTCTTTTATGCCTTTTTTCACACACACTTATGGCTGTTACAGTCTACCCCCCCCCACTTATGGCTGTTACAGTCTAACATAACACACTTTAACCCTTTTACCCTGGTTGTCAACAAGAGGCCTCCTGTACAGATAATGTGTCTGATTCCCGCACGCCTCCTTCTTTCTGTTGTTGGGGAAAGTGCCAGTTGCTCATCACTGGGTTCTGTGCTGCAGCTCCACAAGCCATTGATGCAAAAATGTTTTCTCCGTTATAAATAATATGAATTCTGCATAATCAGGATCACTCGTTTTTAAATCTATAACAAATTCTTATTATTTAATGTTAATGTAAGTGAATCGTTGCACCCTCCTTATATTGTATTTATTGTATTTTTTTGACCTTGGTGTGATGTTTGTACCAGTACATCCCACTAAATGATGTACAGTATATGTAGTGTGTAGTTTATCTTTTGATATTTAGTACAGTACAGTATATATATTTATATATACAGGGGGTCCTCAAGTTACGACGGAGATCCGTTCCTGAGAATGTGTCGTAACCGAATTTCAACATAAGTCGGAACATACATTCATATGTAAGGTAGATACTAAGTTGTGCCACTAGATGTCGCTAAAATAAGATTTTACTATGGTGAATTGCCTTTTGTCCCTCTTGACAAACCGTAGGAGTTGATATTGCAAGTGTAATGAGCATTTCCTTTAGATTTCTGATATCAACCGTGTAGACCCTGTGTTGTGAATAAACCTACGGTATCGCCATGATCCCGAACCCATCTGTGTCCATGTGCATCTCCTTACCGGCTGCCGCTGCCGCCCCCCCGGCAGCCGTCCATTTCACATAAGTAAACACAACGCGTTGGAGAGCCGGCACCAACTAGTTCCCGTGCGAAGTCTGTACGTATTTACGGGGCAAACCGCTTAAGCCGAAACAAGGAAGTTCATGGGAGATGTGTCGTAACCACGAAAACGTCGTATCTCGAGACCGTTGTAACTCGAGGACCCCCTGTATATATATATAAAAAGGCTCAGAAAGGGCCTTTGTTTAAAACAACAGGACTTCATATATGGATGCTGGGCAGTGTCCTGTGATGTTCTGTGATTGGTGGGGCTCTGTGTACATCAATATAAATAGGATACTACTGCTGTTTGCCGGATGCATGAGGCGTATTTGAAAATACATGTTGTTTTTCTCACTTCACAGTCAGAGTAGCTGTGGAGGTGTTGGAGAGCCGGCACCAACTAGTTCCCGTGCGAAGTCTGTACGTATTTACGGGGCAAACCACTTAAGCCGAAACAAGGAAGTTCACGGGAGATGTGTCTTAACCACGAAAACGTCGTATCTCGAGACCGTCGTAACTCGAGGACCCCCTGTATATGTATATATAGAAAGGCTCAGAAAGGGCCTTTGTTTAAAACAACAGGACTTCATATATGGATGCTGGGCAGTGTCCTGTGATGTTCTGTGATTGGTGGGGCTCTGTGTACATCAATATAAATAGGATACTACTGCTGTTTGCCGGATGCATGAGGCGTATTTGAAAATACATGTTGTTTTTCTCACTTCACAGTCAGAGCTTAACATTACCCATACCCGCTTGAGCAGTGATCAGTGAACAAGTCAAAATACACACACACACACACACACACACACACACACACACACACACATACACACCCGGCAGACAGCTCTGCTTTCTCCCGGCTGATTTTCAAAGGCCCGTCATCCAGTCTGTGTTTGCTTTCCACTTACTCCCCAGCTGCTCTTTCATCATCCACCCGTCATCTGAAAAGCATCTTAAATGATTATGTTTCAGCCTTTCCATTTTTTTTACCACCCCCCCACCCACCACCCCCTCGCTTAATCTTCCCTTCATGTTCACGCTGCGTTTGGCTTGACAGCACAAAGGTGAATCACGAAAGTCGTTTTTGTTTCAGATTTGTGTCATTTTCATTGTGTAAGCTCCACCACTCTGCGCCCCCGCGCGCGTCAACGGCCCAACATGTAACGCAACATCATTTCTGCTGTTTCACTTCTCGCCGCAAAGAGGGAAGACAGGGATTTGATTCAGGGGGATTTAAAGCAAAAACTATGGTTATTTTTGTTTAGTTTCTTTTGATAAAGTGCAATTACAGCAGTGGCTAAGTGTTCTCCTCTGCCTATTAATCTGCAACAATTAATGCATGTGGTTTTTTGCAACGTATTGGCAAATTTCTTAGTGAGATTAATTCGGCGGGCAAGAAGCTGAGTGGGCCTTTGTGGAACTGGTTATCTCTCTTTAGCACATGGGGCTAAGCTCTCCAAGCCCACTGGAATAAGGAGTGTGTGAGTGCACAGGAAGTGTGATGCAATGTAGGTCATGTGAATAGTGTAAACATCACCAGTTTTTTTTGTTTTTTATCGATTTTCTTCATTCTTGAAAATTTAATAAGGGAGGAAGTCAACCGGGCAGAGGACTGATTTATTTTCTAAGTCACATTGAGGTAGAATTGATCAATGAATGAAAATGTATCGTGCTGGATCACGTAGGCATGGTTTTCTTTCCTGTATCTGTTTTACTCCAACCAAACATGGCGTCCTTCTGTTGTTAGCTCTCTTTCAGGCCGCATCGTCGGAGGCGTGTGGTGGTTCTTCACCCTTATCATCATCTCATCCTATACTGCCAACCTGGCTGCCTTCCTGACAGTGGAGAGGATGGTGTCTCCTATAGAGAGCGCCGAGGATTTGGCCAAGCAGACCGAGATCGCATATGGAACCCTGGATGCTGGCTCCACCAAGGAGTTCTTCAAGGTAAGAACAGGAAGATGCCACCATGTCTTTGAATAAGTGCTGTCAGTCATACTATAATAATACTATTTATAAAAAATATCTAATATTCACCTTGACACTGTGTCTTGCTGTCACCCTTGGCTTTTTTCCTCTTCTGGTTGTCAGAGGTCGAAGATCGCTGTGTTTGAGAAGATGTGGTCCTACATGAAGGCAGCTGACCCGTCTGTGTTTGTCAAGACCACGGACGAGGGCGTAATTAGAGTCAGGAAGTCCAAGGGCAAGTATGCCTACCTGCTGGAGTCCACCATGAACGAGTACATAGAGCAGAGGAAACCCTGCGACACTATGAAGGTGGGCGGGAACCTGGACTCTAAAGGCTACGGCATTGCCACACCGAAGGGCTCCCCTCTCAGGTAACGCCTTGCCACAGCAGCGTGGCTGGTTAGAAGCCATCAAGCTTTTTTAATAGACGTCATGCATGACACATCATATATCACCTCCTTATTTACCCGTAGACTTCAGTTCCTGTACTGTCGCCACATGTATGGACACATACATGAATTTAGATGGATAGTGTTAATTAACACAATAATTCATAGTGTTAATTTCATGCATGATTTTTTCATCATGATAATTTAACATTTTTAATGTTTTGCTCATTAGACTGGAAGTCATTTTGCTTGATGCAGAAGGCATGCCTTTATTTCTACTTTTGTCCATAGTTTTTTCATCCCCCTGTCCATCCACATCACTGAATGCCATCTTTGTTGGTGTCTGCATGTGTAATGTATGTATGTACGCAGGTAGCCTGTTCAGAGCTGACTCGTAAGTAAGAAGTGGGACTATGGGATGTTCCACACTTTTTCCCTGCTGCCCTTATATTTTACTAAATTAGCATTTTATGGTGGCGTCTGTGATACAAACACACACACACGTAAAATGTAATTGTACCCCTCGTAAATGAGCATTGCCCCATAAGAATAATGGCAATTCGAGGGACTACATCCCATATTGCTACTTTCTCACTTGGGCCAAGACTCACTCCTTGAATGTAAAGTCAGTAGATCTGATTTTATATTTGCAAACTTCGACGTGATAACCGATGTAATGAATGGTAACTCTTTGATGCACTTCTGCCATCGATGTCCAAGAGCAGCAGCTGTCATTTCACATTACATTAACACCTTGACCAATGTCCCATTCAAATTTCTCCTGCAACTCTGCAGGGAGGACATAAGCTGGTGGCATCTGAAGCCTTTAATCTACCTCTAATAGGCCTCATTCATTTTAATGAAAGGAGCCATATGGGGACATTTCATTCAAACTTGCTGAGGATTCATTCCACCTTGGTTGGCGGCCAAAGGTCATAACATACTGACAAGAAATGCTTCCCCATTTGCTCAGAGGCTCCTTTGAAAATTCCTATAAATTGGATTGCATACAGCGAGTAAGTGCTGTGTTAACAATAAGACAAGCAGTGAAATGAATCTGCTCCCAGGTCATGTTGTCATAGTGGCCTAAACCTATAATGGGATGCAGTTTTAAGCCGCTCATGATGGCCACCATTATCTCCCTCTCTGTGACTGCCACTCAGTCCATTCACAGATGTCTGATACTGGGTGTCACTGACACTCTCTCTCTCTATATATATGTATATATATATATATATATATATTTATTTTTTTTTATTGAACTGCGCATATCAAATTGTGGAAACGTGAATGATTCAAGTATTCAAGTAAAGGTAAACTAATTGTGCTGTTGACCCTGGATCAGACATGAGTGAATGACCAGTGAATCCGGAGTGTCGTTATTCCTGCAATGCACTGTCAATACATACAATACATTCTGTATATTTGGGATGCGCCGCTCTGAGTGAATGTAAACTCCGGGTATCAGCTCATACCAGTTGGACCTCAGTGCTGTCTGTTCCAGGTCCTGGTAAATGTTTTCTCATTACATGAAAGTCATTGGTGCAACGCTAATGCGAGTTTACTGCACTTAAAGAAATCTGTGCTCATCAGTTTTTTTTAAATAACATTAGGTAGCCAAGAATGGTGTAACGCATTGATTTTCATTGCCTTCACATTAAAATGCATGGGAACGCAAATGAATGGAGCAGAACAGGAAACTGCAAAATACGTATGAGTTGCATCAGTCACTAATGGCTGATGCCGATACCACAGATCTGAGCATCCCACAGGATATATGTAAACATATATATATATGCAAACATATATATATTGTTTTGTTTTTGGTGTTTGTAGTAAAGTTTATTCAAAAGTAGCACGTCATCATACTCAAATGACATAACTCTTCACTTTACAGGACTGTCCTTCCAGAGCACTTCCTGACCAGTCTGTTTAACGTTATCTCTATGTATTCCGTGCTCTTCCATGTACAGTGTCCTTCCACCCCCATGTTCGCCCGACTCTACCCCATCCCACCTAACATACAGTTGCCTCCCTGACATTTGCTTGCCTCGAACCAACTGACCGAACTAACCAATGACCTGCAGGTCTCCAGACCATTCATGTCCACGCACTTTGATTTCTTTCTTTCCGGCTGGGTCCACTGGGCTGAGAAAGAATTCAGAGGTTTTACCAGTTCTGAGGACTCCTGTGTTCCCTACAGCTGTGTTGTGCACTAAAGGTTGGGGATAAAGACTCTTCTCTCACATTTATCTCATCATTCTGAGAAAGGCAGAATATCGCCACATTGGATTGTTGCTGCAGAGATAAACTGTTGCATTTCATGGTGAAGACGGTCTAGCTGTCCAAGCTCTAATCTTAACTTCTTTTGTGCAAATTCTGATCGCATGTTCTGCCTTTGTCTTGTTGATGGAGAGAGTCTTTTGTTCCAGCAGTCAGCTATAGGAAATACACACACACAGTCACCGGAGAGAGAGAGAGCAGCGTTCGAGGAGATGCTTTGGATGAGGTGGTTTAGTAAAGCTGATGGTTAAAACATCCGCAGCCTCATTTTGTGTTCAAGTGTAAATCAATCAATATGGGCCTATTTGTAAGGTTGAGTACTGACAGGATGGGAAGAACAGCAATCTGCAATCTGTAGACAGACTTCCAATGTCCAAACTATCTCCTCTCACAGTGTCTGCTCTGCCTCCCTCTGAGGCCCCTGCTTGGTAAAACCTGACTCGACTACTCTCTGGGCGCTCAGCATTTTAGCCCCAACTAACATATACCAGACATGTGCATCCAAAGCCAGCACTCCTGCGCCATATCAGTAGTTCAATGCAGGAGAGTCTCAAATCGTAAGTCACTGTTGTCATAATCACCACCACCATGCGACCAATCTTTTTATATCTGTCACGCAGAGTGTCTCCTAATTGCTATCGTTTTACATTATTTTCAAGAAACCCAGTAAACCTGGCAGTGTTAAAACTGAACGAGCAGGGCCTCTTGGACAAATTGAAAAACAAGTGGTGGTACGACAAGGGAGAATGCGGCAGCGGGGGCGGGGACTCCAAGGTCAGAGCCAGTTTGATAAACCCTGCGGGTAACCCACCACCACTGGGTGTGGGGGTGTATGTGGGGTGGGGGGTGTGGGAAGATGGGTAACCGGCAGACCCACGCTGCACTTCTCAGGCAACACTGTCCTCTCTGTGGTGTGGGTGGGGGCTGTTGTAGTGGCTGAATTGGAAAATCACAGAGGAAACTGTTGCATCCTCTCCCCGACCTAAAAGATGCAGTTATATAAAACCCATCGATCTCTCATAATTATTATGATTAATTAAACCAGCGGGGTCTCCCCTGTGCATTGGTGTTTTAAGCCCACATGCATCCATTCGTTATAATCATCAAATTTGGCTATTTACACAATTTCTTTCGACAAAAGCAACGTTTATGTTGTGTGACTGAGGGCAAGCAGTGTGCCGGTTACCCAAAGTGATATAGTAATACACATCTACTGCCTTAGGGAGCAAGCCAACCAAGTTAGATGGAGTATTAATGCATATCACTTTCACTCTATGTTGACGTAACGATTTTTATGCTTATATGTTTGTGTGTGTGTGTGTGTGAGTGGTGTGATGAATTGTTTTTTTTAACCTACAAGCAACCTCAAGCATTAATGTGTGTATGTATTTGTTGCTATATGTTTCAATCAATAACATAAAATAACATGGTACAATATGTTATTTATGTTATTTCCTTATGGTTGGAAGAATCCCAGTAAACCTAGCGGTGTTGAAACTCAATGAGCAAGCCGTCTTAGACAAACTGAAAAACAAATGGTGGTACGATAAAGGGGAGTGTGGCAACAAGGACTCCGGAAGAAAGGTTAGTCTCCAGCCTAAACCTGTCTCCTCACAGCATCTCCCAGCACAACCCTGCCCTGGTCATAGAATAGCCCAAAGTCCTGCCCCCAGCCTCTCTTCCACTGACCAGTGCTCCCCATGTGGCTCTGAGAGGACCAGCGTATTGGCCCAAACATAAGACAACTCCACAATGTCTGCTGCTCAGCTTTGGATAAAGTTTTTTTTTTTACGAATTGAAACCTCGACAAATCATAGGTGGTAAAGTATGTTATCTTTTTAATAGTCTAATGGTCTATTTAATTACAAAAATCAAAATCAATTTCGTTTTTTAACGTCTGCTATGCACGAGTAAAATGAAGTTTTTGATTAAACTTGTGCATCAAACAAATTCACAAAAGAACATTTCTCAATTCTTTTTATAACACTGAAACAACCCCATCCTGCTATTATCACTGCTGATAATGTCATTGTCAACACTGCTGGCCTGCTGCTACTGCTGCCTCTGTCGGTTAGATTAATAATTTATACACTATCACTCCGACATGTCTACCGCTGTGCAAATTATTACATTTTTTCAATTTCTGCTTGAACATTAGTGTAAGAAAAAAACAGGTAGGTTCAAGTTAACATATGTGACCTTTGCTGAACAAGCAGTGGCCAAGTAGCCAGAATTAAATTTTTAAGCCTGTGGTAAATAATAATAAAAATGTCTGTTTAACAACCCTAAATTTTAAAAGAGTCATTTTCAAAGTTGAAATATTGTCTTATATTTGGGCCAGTACACTGGTGCTCTGGTGCTTCTTCCCACTGATGAGCTTGTGTTGTCAGAGATTTAATGTTCATCACCAGCCTGTAAATAAATATTGTGTGGTGGATTAGATAGGACTGTTATTTATACTGTTATGTGCATATCATCAAGGTTGGATAAATTGCCTTAAAAAAAGGTTGTCCAACCCCCCAAACACGCAGATCAAGTGTTACGATGACCTTGAGTTTGTACGTTAGATTAAATATAAATCAGTTTTGTTGAAAGCAATTTGTTAGAATAAATTTCCTTCCCAATGAGAAAAATAGGGGGAAAAAAACAAAACATCGAAGGACACTAGGGAGACAGATGATGACATTAGGCCACTCTTCTTGTGTGTCTGTGGTTTATCCACTGCGGTGCGGAGCTGTTGTCTCCAGTAGAAAAGCTTTTGTTCTGTAGCTCAGTTACTTCTGTTACTACTTATGTGTTTGAAATGTCAGCTGGTCATATTTTCATATAGGGCTGTTTTTCCAATGTAATAATATGCAACAAAGGCCTGCGCATAGAATTAAAAATATTTGTAGGACTCTTACTAGCTAAAGGCTCAAATTAATGCACTCTGGGATTTGGAAATGTAAAATTAATTGTCGCTGTCAATTAACCACATATGAGCGTACAAACCCTTTAGATATGGTTAGCTTAGAATAAACAGGGAAACAGCTAGCTTGGCTCAGTCCATAGGTAACAACATCCACCTGGCACAATCCACAGAGATTACTAACACATTTTATCTCAGTAGACTCATTGTATTCAAAAATGCCAAAAAATAGTTTTGCACATTGAGGCGCCCTTGGAGTTAGAATTTTTTTTTTTCTGAATGAACAGAGAAATGTGTTTACTGCAGTGTTCAAATGCATTGATCTTTAAATCAACCTATAAACAGGCGTCAGTGCAAGTTGCAGTCATTGCAATAGAAAATAACAACCTATAATATGAAGCAGTGTCAGACCATAGACTTGTTTGCTGCATGAATGCATGTGTTGCGGGGTCTTTATGAACATTCCTGTACCTGTTCCCTCACAAAATGTAATTTAAAAAAGAAATAGTTGGGTATGAGGATGTAATCATAATGTTGTGTGACATGTTTAGAAATGTGCATTTAAAAAAAGTGTAGATCAATATCTGTTATAATACCTGGGGCCCGTCTCACAAAGCAACATTATTAAAGCAGCGCTGGCTTTGAGCTGGCGTCTCGTTTTGTTATTCTGATCCAACACTGGCGAGTCTGGTTCTGAATGAGTGCACAGGCAGGAGGTGAGGCTTCAAAGAAACAATTTTTTTTTCTTCCTGTCTTACGAGGAAAAACAAATGATACAATGAATAAGACAAAAAAAAACAAAACAAAACAGAAGGATCACTGCAGGAACCTACTTTGTTTACTTGAAATGGACTTGATGAAGGCCTGTTACCAAAACACAGTTTGATTAACTCTCTGGGAGGGACATTCTTCTTTTTTTTTAATTAAAAGAGCTAATTGCTTTTTGTCATCATGCAGTAAAAATACTACTTCTTCTTCTTTATGTCTCGTTATCGTGAAGGTACCTCATATTCTGTTTCTGCGGTGATGGACGTCCAGTGCTCTCCATTCAGCCAGTCACTGAAAGAACTTACAATTAACATGCAGCACTTGGTCCCTACTGTACTTGCTGTTCTGCGAGAAGCTCTGTGTCAGCCAGAAAGGTAGCTCCTGGCTGCACCATGAATTATTTATGTCGAGTTTATCAATACCCATGGTAAAGTGTTAAAAGGGATGGGTGAGCGTTCCCAGTTCTCATGTTAAATGATGTGTTGGCCTATAATTTGGCCCCGTGGTGGTTATCAAGCTGTGTCGTCATAAATTCCATGAGCTCTCTGACAGGTGACACTGTGCTCTAACCCTGATCTAATATACCATTAAATTCCCTAGTCCATTTTCTTTGGCCTCCAGCTCTGCTGAAAACACCTTATTTGTAGCCAGTGCGGAACTCTACCTGTATCTCAAATCATTAAGATGTTTGAAATTGAATAAATTATCTCAGGAGTAACGAAGGACAACCATTGGGATGTAAATGGTTTATATGAACATATGGATCCTGTTGGATTGTCGGTTACGAGGTTTAACTCAGCCCAGTTCAGTGTTCTGGGATTTATTTTCAAAGTTTTCCCGCAAAACACATTCGACTCAACTTTGTGAGACAGGCCTCAAAAATGTGATTTGTTATTAGCATTTTTGTGTAGTAAAGTGTATGTCTTGTCCTATTAGTGTGTGTGTGTGTGTGAGAGAGTCCGAAGATTTATGTTGTAGTTGTTATTTAGTGCATTTGAGTCCTTGCACTCATTTCCTGTTTGTGAGACGAATGTTTACGTGCGCGTGTGTCGTATGTACGCGTCTAAGTCTTTTGTGTTGTTCTGCCTCACTGCTGCCTCTCATCTCTTTGCTCTGTCCTCTCCTCCTCCTCCTCCCGCTCCTCCTCCTCACCCTCGCCCCCCTCAGGACAAGACGAGCGCTCTGAGCCTCAGCAATGTGGCGGGAGTCTTCTACATCCTGATCGGTGGCCTGGGCCTGGCCATGCTGGTGGCGCTGGTGGAGTTCTGCTACAAGTCCAGGACCGAGTCGCGCCGAATGAAGGTGTCCACAGCGCGAGCCGCTGCCGCCTCAGCCGCTCAGGCCTTTCACTGCTCAGCCTTAGACAGTGGTGCTAGCGCCCCCTACACAGAGCTGCAGAGCTACGGCCTGTACGCCAACAACACTGTTAAGATATAAGAGCAGAGCACAGCCACGGGGTAGGAAACGCTGTGATCTAGCCATAATGATGATGATGATGATGATGATGATGATGACATCCGCCTCTTCATATCCGCGCCCATCTAACCTGTGACCACAGTAGGGCCTGTCAAAGGCTTCCACCGCAGTGCCAACACTCTCCTGTACCTCTCTCTACCTCTGCAGCTCCCTCGCTCCGTCTATATGTCACTGACCTGCAGTGTTGTTGAATCACTTGATTTTAAATTGCCCTTCAGCCCATTTCCTTCATGCATCCAGTGGATTTTTCCCATGTTCGCATCACACGGTCCTGAAATAAAAGACTGCCCTTTGCCCTGCTTTACGTCGTCTGCACTGAAATCTGGAAATTTGGATAAAATGTTAAAGTTTAAACGTTCTCTCAGTCGTCTTTTTCGCTTCAGCTGAGCGAAAAGTTAATTTCAGGCCTCAGTTTTTACATTCATGACAGCGTTCTCTTGGCACATGCTCACATTTGAAGAAATGTGACACTGCAGCCCGGGCATAAAGGCAATTAGAATCACAGTGGTTCATCTATCTCTACCTCTGTCGCTCTGAGCAAATCTCTCCGCTGCTCCTTCTCCTCTTTTTGCTCACTGTCTTGCAAATGCAGGGCCCATCGTGGTGAACATCCTTTCTATGTAAATCATGAGGCAGGCCTGGTGTGTTCCATCATCGCTTTAACCCAGAACAGTCTAACTCTAAATGTTGTGTGTTCACAAGTCTCGAAGTAAGGACTTGTCGCTTTTGTCGCTTCATCCGGAGATATGAGGTTTCTCCTCCAACAGCTGTGATGCAGTAGCTGTTAGTCGTCTGTCGCGCGGATCATTTTACAGCAAATAACCTTCGGTCCTTTCTCCCAACATCAAAGCCCTTTGATGTATGCAATCAGGGCAAAAAAAAAAATATGGAGTGATCTTCGACATGAGTGTGTTTTTATCTGGCCGTGAAGCGGCGCCTGATCAGTGTGCTCATGAGATTGGCACGAGGAGCTTATTAGTCGAGTGGTGCCTTTATGCTGTTTGGCTTGAAAGAAACAACACTGGTCCAATTAGAGGGCGGCACATAATTCCCTCGTCCCCATGCAGCCCTCACCGGCTGCTCCAGGTTTTGCTTGCTTTGCCCTATTCAGTCAGCTATAGAATAGGGTGGGCAGACACCAAAGAGACACATGCATGAGCACACGCACGCATGCATCACACATCATTAGATCTGCTTTTTGGACCTATTTAGTTAATGACTGAAGGCTCAGCTCCCTTCTTATTGGCCACACCTCACTCTGCTCTTCCTGTTGTACGGTAGGCTGGTGCACATGGCCAGTACCTGCGGGGACATATATATATCTATCTATCTATCTATCTAGATAGATAGATAGATAGATAGATAGATAGATAGATAGATAGATAGATAGATAGATAGATAGATAGATAGATAGATAGATAGATAGATAGATATACTCTGCAGACTCGTCTTTATTTTTCTGTAGCTTTGCTAGTTCAGACCGTTGCGAAGCTTCCTCTGCTGCAGCGAGGATATACTGTACTGCATGTCAGTGAGGTACATACAAACCCTGTGTGCAGCCTAACTGTGACCTGTTTGTTTCCACAGCAATCCATCAACGACGCCATGCGCTGCTCCACCCTGACCAGGATGAGCGGCAGCGGGGGCGGCGGAGAGAACGGACGAATCCTCACCCACGACTTCCCCAAAACCGTTCAGACGCTGCCCTGTATGAGCCACACCGCCAGCATGGGACTGGGTGCCTCCGGCATGTGATCATCACATGACTGTGCTGGCGGCGAGGAATAGGCAGGGTGGGGCTAAAAAAAAACAAAAAAAAAAAAAAACAAAAAACAAAGAGCACAAGACTCTTAAGGACCTCAAAAAATCATGGCTGTCCAATTTGACCCATCTATTCTCCCGGCTGTCAACGCATCCGACTCGTAAAGACTCGAACCTACTGCCAAAATGCACTGTCAAACCGCTCCATACAAACGACAGACACTCGCAATCGTTTTTTTTAACCAAGTGGAAGGGAAATGCTGTGCAATAAAGAAGCTGTCAACAGAGCGTGTTTTTGAATTTTTTACAGTGTTCATTTACTGTGTGTGGAGAGAGAAAAAAACCAACACAAACTTTATTCTTCAGTGTGACGCCTGCGCTGTGCCATTGCGATGGAGCTGTTGACATTCGACTGCGTGTGCAATACCTCCACTCCACTGCTGACCTTGTACTACCTAGATGTCTTTGCACTGATATGGCGGAGGAGGACACAAGAACACTTGTGACTGTGACGTGATGTTGTTCTGGAACATGTGCGCTCTCCCTCTCTCTCTCTCACATTTACACGCCATTTTGGAAGGACAGCGTGCTCTGTGTAGCATAGCCCCTTTTTATGGTATCGTACCTGGTTTACAATGTTGAAACCTTTGTCAGTAGTTTGATTTGACTTTTTTTCCCGCGACTGAAGGTCAGAGCTGTTTGTGAATCAGCTGTTGACCAGGCTACATCCAACATGCATTGCTGCTACACCTCATATAACCCATCATGCCTTGTCTTTGTGCCATATGACCATTCTCACACATGTACACAGAAAGACCACACACTTTTTACCATTGGCTCATTTGTTTTGGGTTTGTTTTGAGGTCGAGTATTTATTGATCCCACAGGTCAAAGGGCAGATTCAGACTCGCTGACGTTGACCTGTGTGAGAAGGAGTAGAGGTTATGTACAGTCCTGAGTGACCTTACACTGTATTCTGCTGTTGTGACATTCATAGCATATCCATTGATAAAGCCGGGGGTCTGTTTGCAGAACATTAAAGGACAAAGCCAGATCCAGATTTGTCCTGGAGAAAATATTCCTCAAACTATCATTAGAGCTGCAGCTGCGTAATTCGCCCTTTCCTGTGATTTATTTTTAGTTGTAGTCAGTTCCAGTGAAATGGGCGGCGCAGCTCTTCCCTCTCACTTTATTGAGAGTGGCATATCCCCTGCAGATTGTGTGTGGCCCATTAAAGAAAAGGTTGTCTAGCCAGCACAGGAAGAGGACTCACAGTCTCTATTCTCTGTGTTTACTGGAAGTCGCAGTTATGCAGCTGTGCAGTTGTCCCTTTCACATCATGTGAGATAAACCGGGATCAGAGTGGCGGCGGGCCCTGGTCCACAGAGGGCAGTGAGGACAAAGTGCAGACAGCTACGCTTTGACATGGAGCCCTTAAAGGAAACCGTCAACCCAAAACATTGTCAGTGCTGTTCAACCAACCAGGATGATGGTGATGTCATTTGCATTTCCAAGGCCTGTTACGTTTAATGTTCCCAAACATTAGCGACCGCTATCGGAAAACAAAACTTAAAGTAAATCGTGCACAAAGAATATATATTCATGACTCCTTATATTTATTCGTCAAGTGGTAAACATTCTCAAAGCGTGATAGTTAAGGTGACATTACTCTATGTGCCTTCTCAGAAACATGGATATCTGACATCTGTCCCCATACATACCTGGACCCACATGCTTAGTATATGTTGTCAAATCACAGCGATTCAAAACATAGGTTATGCCCTGAAATGCAAAGCCACATCATCATCATCATCATCATCATCATCATCATCACACCAGGTGGATATGTACAGCGTGTGTGAGTGTGCAAATTGCGCTGAGGAAGCTGTTTGACGTAGGATATTCATCTTTCCATTACTGGTCCTCTGAGTTCCTGCTTTAAGAAGTACCAAATTTAATGTATTGCTCCTCTCTTCCCTCCATCGTCAAAAAGAAGCAGTCAGAGTTTACTAAAGTCATACATATCCCCCCCCCCCCCCAACATTATGTATATAAAAGGCTTTTTCTCTTCCCCAGTGAAGCTGTTACCTGAATTAGTTACCTACCGAGTGACTACTTCTCCTTTCCTCCTTCATCTGTGCGTCTTCGTTCGCTGACGTTGTGTTAATGTGGACACAGCACAGAGCGAGTCGGCGGAGGCTTTACCTTCAGAGAGATGTTTTATATGCCATAACAAGATTTGTTTTCAAAAAAAAAGTGAAAAGGAAGAAAAAAGACACTCAGTGTTTGTATTATACAGGGGGGTTGCAGGGCCGGAAAAATGAAGTTTGAGGAGTGTATAAAAAAAACCATAGAGGATGTTGAATAATCTGTAGACGCTAATGTTGTTCAAGCCAGTTTTGAGTTTGTTTGATTTGTTGGTGTTTTTTAAGTGCTTGGAATTTAACACCGTTTGAATAATTCTTTGTGGTTTTTCTTTTTCACAGTACTTTACTATTGGAATCTAATCACACTTTGTTCATCAGACGGCATCATTATTGTTGTTGTTCTTTTTTTTAACTTTGACAAGGGTGTTGCTGACTTTTAAACTGAAGGCGACGGACAATAAAAGGGTCCACAGTTTAAAAAAAAGATGAGTACAGCTATAAGGAATTTAACTTTTGAGAAATAAACCTTTTTTTTTCTAACCAAAGTGTCCTGGAAGGAAGTCATCATGCTTTTGTAACTGAATAAAGGTTAAAAAAACTACATCTATTTGTTCATTTTAATTCTTAATTTAGTTTAGTCTTAGTTTTAAGGGAAAGACGAGAGATTATGTATAGAAGAATGCTGTGATTTATTTGTTTGCCACTTGGTGGCAGCGCAACAAGATGTAAATACAACAATGTATAGACACATAAACAAATAATATGAAAATGAAAATTTCAAATCAAACAGTCTGTTCAATTACTATTAAAAGACTCATTTGTATGTGACGTATTTTAACCGCACTCATGTTGACAGCTCTGTATAAAACCTTTGCACGTACTGAATCTACAGTATGTTGATACACTGGACACTGGACTTACCAGATGTGGCCTATTAAGGTCTGAACTCATATTAGAGATAACTGCAGTGGAGCAGACAGAGCTTCACTCCTGACAAATTGTCTATAGAGGATTTTACCTGTGCATCTGTGCACAGCTGTTCACAGATGCACCACTCTCCTCTGGTAAATAAGACGCAGAACAACCAAACACATTTTCCATCAGACTGCTGACAGCAGGAGTTCTGTCAGTGCAGTCTATAATGCAGAAACCGTAAATCAACAGTTGCTAGGGATTTTATTTTATTTTATTTTATTTTATTTTATTTTATTTTATTTTATTTTATTTTATTTTTCGTTTAGTAATTTTCAAAATAGTAGCCCAGACTGTAAAATCTCATGAGGAGGGAGGCCCCCTCAACTTCAGACATTGACACTGACAGCGATTTATTCCCAACTACACCTCTTCTATCATCCAGCTTCTTTTAATAAGAAACATCCAAGGCATCATATTACTGCAAACATAATCCTCAGTGTACCTGTGTGCACGCGCTGCTTTATTTATTTTTACGTTTCTTGCCCCCTTCATTTGAATTCTGCTTTGCATCTGTGAGGAGACAGTGGGTGGAAACAGGCAACGTGACTTCCATTACCTGTAAGCAGCATTTCTTGCAACAGCTGTCTCTTATATTACTGTTCAGCCCAGAGGAAGGAATTATCATTATAATGAAGATACAAATATAGAACACGCTATTGTGTGCTGAGGTAGATTCTGTGTGTGTGTATGTGTGTGGGTGTGTGCGTGTGTGTGTGTGTGTGTGTGTGTGTGTGTGTGTGTTACACAGAGATAGCAGGGTGTCATGCTGTGTCACACCCCATGATTAGTGACATCAACAGCCGGAGAGGCCCCACTCTGTCTCTCTCTCTCTCTCTCTCTCTGTCTCTCTCTCTCTCTCTCTCTCTCTCTCTCTCACCCTGACAGCTAAAGAGCTAATACATAATTAAGGTCTCTCCTGTCACTCCCCTCCTGTCGTCCTCTTTCTTCCGTGTTTCCAAGCTAGGTGTTTACACAGTCACAGGATTTTTGTTTTTCTTTTTTGCATGTTCTTCTCGCCCTCATTTATGATTTTAAACTTGGGGTATGTAGAGACTCGTCAAAACAAACGCTCTGCCCTGGACACACCTGGTACGTGATGTTTAATTACCTGAGCGAGATGCTGGACCCACAGCATCACCAGACTCTGATTCAGATCCTGCACCTTGGATGAAATTTCTCCTCAGACAATCAAATCGGGTCCCAAGGTTCGAGTGCGAGTAATTAGTCCTTGTCTAAATTTAAACCCGGATGCGTCACCTGTCCTGCATCTTTATTAGACTAACATGTCACACCCTTACATTTTGAAGATTCTCTCCAACGTGTGCAGGTTTAGTGACGATGTGGACGGCGGTGGAAATATAATGTTTGAGAGGAGATGAAATTTTGATGAGAAAACAGAGAAGAGAGATGAAATGTAAAGTCCAAGTGCACAGAGAGTGGTTTTGTTGCAGCCCGGGGACTCGTTGCTGGTTTATTGCATCCAGGTGCAAATTTCTCACACACTTTGTATATCTCATTATAGACCAGCTGATGAGCTGCCACAGCACCACACCTACACAAGTGGACACACACACACATATAGATACACACTATACACACTAATAAGCACATTCACAGGTTTTCTAACGGGGACAGTTAATTAGCAACATGGTCCGTCTCCAGGTGCGGGGTCACTCACACAGACACACAACATATTTCAGCCCTTTGAGTGGATCTGTTAAAAACAGGTCATCGCCGAAAATAATGGAGGTTAAAATTGATTGTTTGTGTTTAATTAAAATGTACTCAACCCATTCCCATTTGCATAGCATTTGTTCTGCCGCTCACTTTCCATTCACATGATGCACATATGCAGTTTACATAAGTAAAGGGGAAAGACTTCATTATACAATGGCAGTAAAGTTTGATTTTAGCCTGAAGTGGACTGAGCTCATTAGAAACTGGAGCTGGTTTAATCTGCTGTTGATATCTGCGTGTGCCGGTCGAAATTAGTTTTGTTTTTTTTTTTGTTTTTTTGGCCGTGACTGTTAAATGTTTAAGTCTGTTCCTCTTTTAATACAGGAGACATCAGTATCATTTGATGCTGATCATGTCATTGTGCTGAGAGTTGAAGGTTACACCGCATATCCACAACAACATTAAATCACATGTCACTGTGGAAAAACAACATGGATTTTGTGCTGCACGCTGCAGATCTATATTATTATCTCTATTCAGGTTATTGGAGGTATGATAAAGCAAACCGTGTATTAGAGTAACACTAATAAGGAATACGACTACACAGAGGATGTGTTATCACGCAGGGCTTTATTTTACTTTATTCATTTTTGTTTTTACATAAGCTGTTAAACCCACACAGGTATTGAGTATTAAATCCTCCCTGGCTGCACTCGCCTGTCTTACTGTGGTGGCTTGTAAGCTCCTGTATAAGCCAGTCAGGCTGACAGTGTTTGCAGCTTACACACAGAGCATGAGAGAGTGTGACCTCTCTTAGTGCTGTGTCATTAATCGACAAGTGCAAAACATGAGTCATCATCTGTGGCGCACTCAGCATGTGAAGGGATGCATGTGATTCATGATGGTGGCTCATCGAAAATGTCCT
Source organism: Trinectes maculatus (assembly GCA_016785345.1). NCBI lineage: Eukaryota > Metazoa > Chordata > Actinopteri > Pleuronectiformes > Achiridae > Trinectes > Trinectes maculatus. The sequence goes on from JAFBJQ010000654.1 coordinate 85,484, forward strand.
GATGTGCCCCTGCGAAGCCTCCTGGATCAGGTGCTGTAGGGAAATTCAAATTGACTATGACCGTTGGCTAGTTTTGTGTGTGTGTGCGTGTGTGTGTGTCATAGTGGTGATGATTATTGATTTTTAATGTTTGGCATTTTTTTTTTGTTTTCCCCTCATAAATAGGCTCTTATCTCTCTCTCTTTCTCTCTCTCTCGCTCTCTCTCTCTCTCTTCCTTTGCATTGGAATACTGCTGTTATGACGAGAGTTAGCCGAACGCTGTTGCCGCGTCTCCTCCCGGCACGTGAGCCATGTTTTTCCACACAGAGGAGGACAGGAAGTCGATAGTGGTGAAGAGGCTGCTGCCAGCTTGTGTTGGAGAGAAGTCTTGCAGCCGTCAGGAAGGACGTGCCTGCTCCTTTCTGTAATAGCTCGAATGGACTGCTTCAGTTTATAGCTAAAGGCAGGACACACACACACACACACACACACACACAGAGAGAGAGAGAGAGAGAGAGAGAGAGATGTTGACTCTTCCTCAGTTTTGTCTTTTTTGTCAATTTTAATTCACCTGTCACTTTCCTCTGCTCCTGCCACCTGTTCCTTAATGTGTGTAATGTGTGTATCCCCCATAGACAAGCACCTGCAGGCAGTGGCTGTGCACATTTCAGACACACACACACACACACACACACACACACACACACACACACACACTGTTCGATAGCTCTCACTTCTCATCCATCCAGCCCTCAGGCCGTTTCTCTCAGTCTGAGTGACACTCGCAGCAGGATGAGATCCGAACACAGCATCTAACAATACACTGACAATACACAGACAGCTCCCCAGGACAGTCGTCATTTCCAACACACAACGCGCTCCCGCATAGACACACACACACTCACAGGACGTACTGCGGCGCATTGATTTAGAATTCGACAGCAGCCGAGGTTTAAGTGCTGACTCCCTCACTCATAGATGAGGCGGTTTTGGATGGTAACAGGGGAAGTTGTGTCATCCTGACAGATACAGCTCAACCAACAGACGGAGATGATCGTCAGGCACAGTTTGAACACAGGGGGAGCTGTGAGAGGAGCTGTAACGAGGAGACTGTGCAGGGGATTTACATGCATCATAATTCATGCACGACCTGCGTGACCTCGACTACAGAACACAATGGTCTGTTAAAATCTGCTCTACTCTCGGAATATGAACTTTACATTTGACCTCGCTGTCTTGTTTTACTAAAGAGCAGACTATACACCCAGTAACGTCTTAATCATACGCGTGTGTTCGTAATCCGTTGTGGTAGTAATCCGACGTGGATGTAAATGATCCATGTTGAAGGTAAACATCATGGAGGTGCAGTCACGTTCTGACCACACTGTGCAGACGGTCAGACACAGACGCTTCACTGGCCTGAGGCTGGAGCGTCTTAAGTATTGCTGCAGCGCCTCAGTGGTCAGTACGCACATCACGGCTCACAGTTCGAGGCCCCCACTTATCCCATTAGCTGCTGATTTATAACTTGTAATGCAGTTATATTGCTCTGTAAATGAAAACGTATCAGGTTATGGTGGGTTATTATCCAGTTGGAGCTTTATTGGTCCTCCCATCTGGGGTGTTGAGGGTCACCCGGGGACCGACTGAAAGGGACAGTCAATCATGATGCAGAGCCAGCTAGTCCCATGCTCTGCACGATTAACTGTCCTTGTTTGAGATATGTGCCTCCACGTTGTCGTTGGGTGGTGGAGGCATGGGGGTGGGGGGGCAAGAAAAGTTGCTCTGCTCGCAGCCCTCCCAAACTTAAGGGGAAAGCCGGCAACCCTGCATCTCCTCCCCCTGTTTCCCATCTGTCCGTCTTGCTGGATGCAGGCGTACGACGGCTCTGAGGGGAAGATGGATGGAGGTAGTAAACGTCACGCTGGAGACAAAAAAAGAACAGCAGAGCGGTGGAGAGGGAGCGAGGGAGAGACGTATGGCCGCCCACATCGCCTCGGACAGGATGATAGATGAAGGGATTATGGAGCACGGCTACTTTCCACAGTGATCAAAGTTAGGGAGGCTCCCCTGCACCCCCCGGTGGACGCCCAGGCAATCGAGCTACAGAGGACAGGGTCAAAACCCACACAGGAGGAAACGCCCTCCATTTCTGTGTAACGTTTGTCTCAACCGGCCAGAAAACTCTATTTACATCTCCTCACTGCAAAGCAAATGCTTCAGCTGCTCCTGAAAAGAGACATGTTTCATTCTGCCAGTCGGTGCACGGTGTGTGTGTGTGTGTGTGTGTGTGTGCGTGCTGCGATCTGTGACTGTTCAATCAGTTTTAACAGCTCTCAGCGTCAGTGTGTTCACTGGAGAGACACACAATCATGGGAAAACCAGCCTGAACCGGAAAGTTTGGCCTATTTAGGCGGCGCACAAATCAAATTTCCCAAGACAGTCGCATTTACCTAAAACACATTACTGTGGTAATGGTGCATTTAGTCTCATGCATTCATGCCACTGTGCGAGAGCATGTGGAAGGAGCATGCGTACATGCATGCGTGGGTGGACATGTGCGTGTGCGTGTGTGTGTGGGGTTGTGAATAATGGCTTTAGCCCCAGTAAGAGTCATCGGCGAACGCTGAGCTCGGCCTATTGAAGTTTAATAACATTTTGAACGTCAGAACACATGACAGCAGAGAAACATAATCCCCTCCCGCCTGTAGAGAGAGGCTGCACACTAACTCTCTCTCTCTCACACACACACACACACACACACACCATACACACACACATCAAGCCTTTCAGATTAGCCGGCCTGATTTAAACAGCATTTAAAAAGCAGTGAATAAGGGAGAGTTTACATATCCGGCCTCCCCTGTGGGCCTTTGTCACCTTCTCACGCCCAGGTCGCCTCTGTTTGATAATAGGAATGAAAGTTCAACAGCGACATTCATGGGGCTGTGTGAGTGTGCACGTGTTCCCTCTATCAGGGACACACACCAACTGTCCAACCTGCAGACAAAAGACACCTTGAAACTTCCTCTCCTGCTTTTACTGCTCTGATTCTAATGACTCACACTAAACCAACGGAGAGCGATGATATTAAAAGCGGATCATAATTGAGTGTAGCGTGAGAGCGTATGGGGGGAAAAGGGCGAACGCGCGCACGCCAACGGAGGCGTGACTAAATACAGTGTAACAACAGGAGCTCTCAGACGCCTCTTGAACTTTATCTCCCACACAGACACACATCAAGAACAAAACACACGTAATGATATTCACGCACCCGCATCGCCTACAGGTTGTGTGTGGTGAGGTGGGTTTTCCAGAGCACTCCAGCATAAATTCAGTCTCTCCTTGGGAATCGGACCCTCTTTATCACTGGCCAAACAATAGCGGGGTGGGATCACCCAGTGGTGAGTTTATGGCCCTGTAAATACACACTGCATGAATTCAGCCTGCACAAACCTGCAGCAGCTCCAAGGTCGTTCACAACGCTGCAGAGATAAGATTCAAGATTAGAGGGGAAGATGTTCAGTTCTCCACCCAGAGCACATCAGCTTCACACCAACGTGTTCAACTATCCAGCATTCAGACAGTTTTTATTCCAGTCATGGTCGTATTTAAATGTTTAATGTAGAATGAGGCTCCATATATTGTATATAACCACCTTTAACAACATATTTACAAATACATCTGTTTATACTCCAGTATAAATGATGCACATGTCATAATAGCCACAGTCTTAAAGAAGTATTTGGTTAGGTTTGTTTTCTCCACAATCAACATGGACTGAGTGACTGCATGTATGTGAAATTTGCTCAATGACAAAACAGTCTTTCAGTTTCCTCTCTTCACTCAACATTATTCCAGTGGCAGGCAAAAAGATGGTTAAACGGTAGCAGCTGAAAAAACCCTGATATTTCCCTCAGGTGTTGTTGAAGAGCAAAACATAGAGATGAATATTAAAGTTAGTGTCCTCGGTGACTCACAGTGATTATAACCCTGTTCTGAGTCTCTATTTTTTACTTTTCTCAAGTTCACCATATCAACTATAAAGGTGATAATATATCATCACCTCACATCCGCCACAGCTTGTTCCCACTGTCCCATGTGGCCAAACGATTTCCTCTATTTTCACCAATGACGTCTCATAGTCATGTTTACTTAATGATCTGCACCCTGGTGTTTATATATACTTTTACTTTTACTTTTAATATGGAAAATATATTGTTAGCAAACTATGCTGACAAGTATATGAGTAAAGGTTTCAGCCAAAATCCAAACACAAAGGCGGTATATTGTCATATATTGATATTGTATATCAATATTTTGTTTATTTTAAACAGTTTATTTTAAACTGGTTGCATATTCTGGTTCACTTCCTGCTCATAAGATTTATTTATAAGATTAAATTTATGGGGTTGAACCGTGTCTCCACCCCCAGTTTGCTGCTCCTCCCACCTCTCTCTGACACACACCTGTTCTCCATCCAAACAATCAACCATGCACCTACCTGCTGTATAGGTGGACCAGACCAATCACCACCTGCCTGCCACAACATCTGCGTACCCTATGGTAAGTTCATCTCAGTCATTGTCGTACTTTTCATCTGATTTTCTGGTTTCTTTAAATTTTGTTGTTGTGTGTCCATATCACGTGGTGTGTGCTGCACACTGACACCTCATGTTCTGTGAAATGTGAAAATTGTCTCAACGTCACATTAACATGTGGCATTTATGGAAAACCTAATTGGAAA